>WOGR01002590.1:0-17185 GCA_015342045.1 Leptinotarsa lineolata | reverse complement strand
CTCAACTATCCTGAAACTAAAGGCAATGACTTCTTTTTCGAAGAAGCCGTCTATGGAACTGACAGAAAACTCAAATCGAAACCCTAATGAGACTCGAGATTCGTCCTCTCTCTTTCACTGCAAGGCAAATAGATCCAAGGTATGTGATGGATCCGGCCGATACTTGATAATAATCCATAACGTATTCAAGTGTTTTTTAAATATGTTCCCAATGCTCGTTATCTAACACCAGACAACGCTGGTTTTGGTAAGTCTCCTTTGTCCTTGATTTTCTTGGATTGAGTCTTTTATTATACTATACATGGCTTCTTCATAAGGGGAGATGTCATCATCTTCACCGTGAGGCGAGTAGCTACATTGATTGTTAGGAAGGATGCTTGTAGCTCTCTATATATGTCAGTTGCTAGAATAAATACATAAACCTTGATTCTTGTATTTTTCTCTTCATGTGAGAACTTTTGCATTATAAAATCTTTACCCTGGTATAAGGTTTAATGGTTTCGACTCAACCCTCATATTGCTTGCCTTTCAAAAGTTACTAAATATGTTTTTAAAGACAAAATACAAGCATTACAGGAAAATCCTTGAGGCGCTCTAAGAGCAGTGCCTGTACGAAAGTAGCGATTCATATTGGAATCGAATCGCTGGAGAGGGTTTGAATCACAAATCTTTCTTGCACTAGACTTGTAATGGAAAGCGCATCGGTGTTATGACATCCTGTGATCCTGTGCATCAGAATTTTCTGCAATGGAAACCAATACTGCTTGAGACAGGAAGGTCGAGAACCATCTAATGTTCCTTTCAATAATTTCAGAACTGACTATACGAGATAACATATTGAGTTTGCGAAGTTATTACATATTTGCTGCCATTACTCGATGTGTATTTCAGAAAACCACTAACAGCAATTTTGTTTATTGGTGACACCATCCAATCAAACTGTTGCCACATCAGAATAGATGATATTTTCAATCAATAAAGGATTTTCCTGAAAAATGTACTTATTAATGAAAGTAATTTATTGGTGGATTCTTGTCGGTATGAAATAAACTTTTTATGGATGAAATTTGAGGTTGTGAAATAAATTGAAAGCTGAATTTAATATGTACCATATTCGATCCTTAATGAGAAAAATCTTTGCACCAATAAAAAATTATCTAGGACGAAGTCATGTCCGACTCCGGTCTTATTTAATACATTTCCAATCGCTACTCACTTTTGATTGCAATATTGAAAGACAATTTTGGTGAGTTCTGTTGAAAACGATAATAACTTTTTCGTTGGTCCAAATTATATTTCCAGAGTTATCAATCATTAAAACTTCAACTGTTTACTTTGCTCTTGCTTTTTGGATCGTGGAAAATGAAACAACTGATACACTAAAAATTGTTTGGACAATTCAACAATGCTTCTGGAATAATGGCACTTTGTTGTTTTATTTTAGTACCTATTGAAAATCTATTAATAGCAGGGAAGTGTAAGTGAGTGTTGCTAGCTTTCAAAGGTACAAGTATGATAGCTTGAAAATTTCATGCTCGACTAGGAACATAAAAATATGAACTGAATCGTCCGAATGCTTCTATAAAATATTTTTGTCAACGACTTCTTAGAAATTATTCGTCACTTTTTTAAAGCGCTATATACTGGTAGTTTACGATGAATTCACTTGGATTACATGATTTTGTTGGATGTATTGTACTTTGGACAGAATATTCCAAGAGTTTTATCAATTTAAGAGATAACTGTAATTTGTTTTGATTGTTGATTGTATGACGTTCATTTCGCTGATAATTTTTACTAGTCTGTCAAAAAATAGTTTTCCAAATGATCACAATATTATTTAATTTTGGTTTCAATATTTTTCGAACAGTAGATTACTGTCATAGATCAATATTAAGGAACTTATAAAGTCTTAATTTCCAAATATTATCCTTATAGTAGATGATATCACGAAAAATAAAAAACTGTGACTCGAAAATGCCATATTTTACGAATGACGTCAAACAGCATATATTTTATACAAGCGAATCACTGTGGTTTAGTAAGGATAGTAGATATATTGCTACATTTTTTTCCATCAAAGTGTCGCAACATCTTAAAACTGATAATAATTACCTTTGCTTAAGCTCGCAAATAATATAACTAATAGAAAAAGCTACTTAGTGCGATATAGATACAGTGGTGGCCATAACAATTGCGAGCTTCAATCGGAAGATCTTTATGTGGCAATTGTTTATGTAAATTGAGTATCTCCCTGACTACTCCCCTGTAGGGATTTGAAAATGACCTGGCTACTTTTTCAAAAACTGAAATTTCTGATTGAACATTATGATATAATGAATTGGCTATGAGAAAACTAGTAAGTGAGCATTCAAGTTTCCTCAATTGGGCACTATACTGAACCACATCTTTTTTGAAAATTTGTTCTTTGGTAAGGTATGAATTTCAGAAGTACTTACTTTCCTTGACTATCACCCTGTTGAGATTTGAAAACTTGGCTAGCTCCTCAAAGACTGAAATCTCTGATTGAATATTATAATCTTATGAATCAGCTATAGGAAACTTAGTTAACAAGCATTCATGTATCCTCAGTTGGGCACTATACTGAAACACCCTGTTTTTTTGAAAATTTGTACCTTGGTAAGGTATGATGTTCAGAGGTACTTACTATCCCCCTGACTGAATTCGTTGGGTTGCTATTCATCAGCTTTACTCGTCTCTGTCCTTTAGGCAAGTAGTTTTGCATTATTTTATAACATTCAAAATTCAACCAAATGGGTGATAATACGATGCTGATGACAATTATAATGTATGAAATATCAAATTTTCTTTCTCTTTGAGTTGTTTTATAGAAAAGCCTATTTCTCTCAAATTATCAATTTAAGCATTATGAATTACGATTTGATTATGAATACTCATCATATCATGCATTGCTATATTTCCCAGAAATCTCAGCAAATTTGGAGGATTGAGACTGAATTGAAAAGTGATATTTGAGTTAAAATCACTTTTTGAATTCAAAATAAATATATACTATGCAACCAGGTTTCATTAACAATGTTTCAACACCATTCAAATGAACGTTTCTACTATATTTCTCCTCATGGAATATACAAAAATACATGATGTTGAAGTATTCGTTTTTCACAAATATGATTCACTAGTATGAATAAGTTCGGTTCACAAGCTCAATGTTAAAATATGTTTTTCCGTTAACCACTTGTTGTCCCCCAACGAAGGACAACTCTCAGAAGGCGAAACTTGTGCGTGCTAGGGATTAAAGAGGTCTTACCTTTTAACGTGTCATTGATAGCATGGTTTGGACGATAAAAAATGAAAATCGATCCTCCCGCCTCTCGGCTCGAACCGCCGGATCACACAGCGGTCGATTCAATGAGTGGAGCAAACAACTCGGGCCAGCCCAACCGGCTACCTCTCCGTCATGTCATGTAACTGAACTAGGTATATTGGTTGCATCTGATCGCAAATATAATGATCCTCTGCTAAAAATGAACATTAGTTCAACTTGAATCTAACATCAAGAAACTCATTCGATCATTATCAATAGATATAATAATAATTATAATAATAATATCTCGGCCTATATCCATCGACATAACGCGGCCCTAAGGAAGCTTTATTATCATCTACGGCACTCTTACGATATTGACGAGACACCGGTGTTGCCCTACGCTCCGGGGGATATTGAATCCGTTGTGGGAAACGAGAAGTGCTGAATTTATTGTTACTATTCGTTCCCCACCCTCAGGCTCATACAAGCTAATGAGCCTGATGTAGACCTTCTCGACCACCAGATCAAGACGATATTTGTCGTGGAGTTTTCAGCTCCTGGCAAGAAGAATATCGTCCGAAGAGAGAAGGAAAAACAGATAAAATATCAAGATTTTCTCTTCGAACTCCGCAGACTATATTCAGACCACTCTGTCAAGATGGTTGTTCTGATTATTGCAGCCCTTGGAGAAATGATGCCCTCTCTACTCCAGAATCTCAAAATTATACCGGCTTGCCGTACTAAGGCAGAAATCTTAGCCGGACAGTTGCAGAAGGTTGCCATTCTTGGCTCATTCCGCTCGCTCAGGGCACATGATTCTCGGACCCAATGTTCATTTTCCCCACGGCGTGGGAAGTGGTCGTTGGTTGATAATGCTGGCGCGCCCTCCCAAATGTATCGGAGCTTCTGGGGAGAGAGCCTGACCAGCGCATTCTACGGTAAAAAAATTAATAATAATAACTTTATTTTACATTTTTCTACATTTCATTTACTTGGTAGTTCGAAAATGTATTCTGATGTGAGTTTTTATCAATGTTTGAATAAAATTTTGTTATCAATTGCTAATGAATAAGTATTACCCTTCGTAGGGCTATCATAGAATTCAGCTTCTTCATCATTGAATGTACCAAACAGAAAGTTGAGTAAACTATCTGAACTTCGTTCAGAGAGTTCAACATTTCGGAAACACCCAATAATTACTTGATTTGAATTTTATCTTTTATCAGCATCAAATCGTTGTCTCAACTTCTCGTTTGGTTCTGGTGATAACTGAATTATTAATTAGGCGAACACAGCGTTTACCATTGATAAAATTTATTAATAACAGAATAAACGGCTAACAAAATATAACAGTTTAACCTCATGACGAGGAGACTCAAAATCAGAATTAGTTCCCAGCCGAATTAACTGGAAAATAATTTCCACTGACAATAGTCGGGGTAATCAAATATCGTCAAGAAAGATCAAGTCAACCGCTTAGCCCTACTTTCATTTGAGTCTTCCAAATTTCCCATCTGTTTTTAGGCAATAAATTTTCTTTTCGGGTAAAGATAGAATTCTAATGATATGCGATGAAAAAAATACGAAAATAATAAGAAACCCGAGCAGATAGATATTTGCACGTCTGCTCGATAATAGAGTTATGAAAAATTTCCCAACAAAGATTTGCAATACTAAATAAAAATCAATAGAGAAACAAAATGTTTTTTAAACTAAGTATTTGTAGGAAAACTCCTACACTTCTGTACTGATTCGCATATGGTAAGATATCAATATATGTTAGCGATCGAGCGATCGTTATATAATCTGCTATCAATTTTGGTAATCCGATGATCAATTTCGAGGTTGGCATGCAATATGTGTAAGTTCGTAAAAAGCAACCAGCAACAAGTTCGAAAATATGTTTGAAACTATTGAAACATATTTGAGTCTATCATCATGTACTTTAACTATTTTTCTTCCAATAATTATCCTTGAATTTACTTCAAATCAATAGATACTATTTGATAGAGGCTCTTTTATAGCGAACATAGTTTTTCACTTTTCCCTGTTTTGTTGTTTTTTCTTTTAATAAAACCATATCGTACGGGATTCACTCATTGGCGTGAACTAAAAAATATGCCCTTTCTACAGCTATATAAGTTCTCCACTATAACTTTTGTGATTTCCAGATTGTAGAAGGAGATAAAAAATCTGATTCACTCCACAAAACATAATTTTTTTCAATATCACTTGTAACAATAATTTCTCTTCAGGTAGCATTCGAAAAAAAGGGAATTCTAGAAAAAAGACAATCAACTTTTACCGAAAGAAGTCAACTCAAATATGCAAGGAGACTGGTAATAAAATTGGGCAGTGCTGTCATCACAAGAGAAGATGAACACGGTTTGGCTTTAGGACGTTTAGCTTCCATTGTCGAACAGGTATGTACATTTGAACGTAGAATTCACAATTTCAATATATTTTTGAACGCGAGTAGGATCATTAAGGTAATCATTGAAATGTATAGTCCGATTGAGTATTGCCAGTAAGAAATTGCAACAGCTGTTGAGGTATTCTGCTATGTTGAATCTGCACTTCTTTCATTATTCATTTATATTATAGTGATTAATTGTAGGATAATTAGTTTTTCAGTGTATTTTCTGAGTATTTTTATATTCCACAATTTGAAAAGTTATTAAAAAAGTTGCTCTGTTAATTAGAAAGATTTGTCTTATTGAGAAAAACATTGATATCGGTCATCAAGTTGACGATAGACAAGAGCCCAGAATAAAGCATTATAAAGCATTCGTGACGCCAGATACCGCTCTCTTACCCTACATTAGGTTCATCATTGGTGCTTGGCTGAATCAAAATGCATTGTACTGCATTGTCCAAGTGTGAGTAAAAGAAGACAAAAAATCAATACATGAACATCAATGATAACCTTACTTCAAAGTACCGAATTGTTAGTTAGTTACTTCTTTTTTTCAACAGCCATTGAGAATTTGGTCATATTTTTTCCTTTTTGGATTGAAACTGATTTTTTTTTACTAAAGACTAATAAATCATTAGTTATTTCTATGGAAAATGTTTGAAGTTTCCTTTGAAATATCGAATGCTTCAAGTGGTTCTGATTCAATTATTCGATAAATGAATATCGCAGTATCTCAAGATATGAGTTTTTGGGTTGAAATTGTTAAAACAGCTGATCAAACTCCATTCAGTATCGTTACGAAAATATCAAAGAGAATGTAAAAAAATTTACCAGATTGATACAGGTCAAAACAGATGTAGAGGAAGTTTTGCTTGTCTATTTGATTACACTTTGATACAGATTTGTCACTTTGAAGCAAGAGTAACGGAAAATGACGGATTATTGAGGACTTCGTAGCATAGCATTCTTATATTGGACGGCGATGAAATGCTAAAATATAACATTAATTTGAAGTACACTATTCATGAATGGGCTCAACAGCGCAATAACGTTGCGTTTGTAATCGAATAAAATAATTAAAAAAAATATACCAAACGATTTTATTGAAGAAAAAAGATAATACCGATGTAGACAATTTACCAAAAATAAAAAAATTATTCGGAAGGTCCTAGGTAGTAGTCATCATACCACTCTCCTCAACAATCTACGGTATTGATCAGATGAAGAAACAATAAAATCGTTGGGCGTAGCGTAACCTGAGTAAATATGTGAATACTACACCCAAAGATTTCATTATGTTTTTATCTGATCAATACCGTAGATTGCTGAGGAGAGTGATATGATAACTGTTACCTAGTACCTTTCAAATTATTTTTTTGATTTCAAAACATTATTATCATTATTATCTTTTTTTCCAATGGAACCATTTAAAATTGAATATTTTCCTACTCATTTCATTTTCACGTTTTCAGTTTCTGATTTTGTTACTTATTTTTTTTTCATTCTATCTAGTTCACTTAGTGCTTTAGTATCACAAGTTAATATGTGATCCGCCATTTCATAGCTGTGGCCATCTTAAATTTCCATCTATTTCGAAGTGAACTACTATTCTACTAGTCAATCCCTGTCATTTGATACCCATATTGAGGAAGTTGTGAAAAAATATGTAATGCGTCATTTTGTAGCTGCGGCCATCTTGAATTTGCATCTTTTTCAAAATGTACTACTATTTTACTAGTCGAACCCTGTCATTAGAAACCCATATTGAGGTAGTTGTGAAACAATATGTAATCCGTCATTTTGTAGCTGCAGCCATCCTGGATTTACAATGATACAGAATTTATCAAATTATATTGTCATCAAAACTAAATGTGTGTTCCAGATATCAGATCAACATTTTAACAGAAAGGGGGTCAAACTTCAAATATAAATTTGACTCAAACAAACAGGGCAAGCTAAATAAAATCGTTAAGTAATAGACGGAGTTGTTCCGTGGAATTCGGCTGAGTAATGAATTCAACATTTCAGTTGTACTTGAATGAAGCATAAGCATTACGAGCTATGGTCAAGGAATATATCTGTAATTGATGCATATAAATTTACTGAAAAGAATTTTTGTTCGCCATATGGTTTTTATATCACAATAGCCCAATTTCCTGTTTTCAGGTAGCCGAATGCCAACTTGAGGGCAGAGAATGTATAATGGTAACCAGTGGTGCTGTAGCTTTTGGAAAACAGAAACTCACTCAAGAACTACTTATGTCCCTCTCTATGAGAGAAACACTTTCACCACTAGATCATACAAGAGAGGTAGGGATGTTCTTGAAAAACATTAATTTTTGATATAATTGCATTTTTTTCCTAAGGATGCTTCAACACTTCTCGAACCTAGAGCGGCTGCTGCCGTTGGCCAATCAGGTCTTATGTCATTGTATGACGCCATGTTCTCCCAATACGGAGTGAAAATAGCTCAAGTTCTAGTAACAAAACCTGACTTTTACAACGAAGAAACTCGTAAAAATCTGATAAGTACTTTAACAGAACTGATTAGCCTCAACATCGTTCCTATTATTAATACAAATGATGCTGTATCACCACCTCCACAAGTGGATGAGCCTATTGGTGGTAAGGCTGGTAAAAGAGGCATTTCAATTAAGGATAACGATAGCTTAGCGGCCATGTTAGCAGCTGAGGTTCAATCTGACCTACTCATTCTCATGTCAGACGTCGATGGTATCTATAACAAACCACCGTGGGAACAGGGAGCCAAGTTTCTAGATACATTCACATCAGATCTGAGGCACACGATTGAGTTTGGGCAGAAGTCTAAAGTTGGTACCGGCGGTATGGATTCGAAAGTTAATTCTGCCACATGGGCGCTGGATAGAGGTGTTTCGGTGGTGATTTGCAATGGTATGCTGGATAAAGCAATAAAAACGATTTTGTCCGGAAGAAAAGTTGGAACCTTCTTCACTGAGAATACTTTGGGTGGTGGTGTTTCTACGGAAGTGATCGCAGAAAATGGTAAGTATAGTTCTAGTATATTACAGCACAATTGATAATTACATGAGCTCTATAGAAATTGATGTTAAATATTGTTTACTTTGTGATGAAGCAATCTTTGTTTGTGATAATTTGACCATGGTCAAATAAAAAATTAGGTGAGCTTCAGGAATGACATTTATATAATTTTTGGATTTACGAAATTTTGGAAACATAAACTATTGTTTACTTCTTTCTTCATCATCATTCTTTTCTTCTCGGCTCTTTATAGTAGATGAACATCTCTGTAGTCCAGTCAAATACCATTTAGGTTCTACTCACCCCCTACTCAGAAGTTGCCAGGTATACTGGGAGTTGCTTTTACCCTGGGGGTAGTGGAAAATGTTTCGTTGAAAATGAGTCCGGGAATAAATAGAGTAGCTGATATTAGGCAACTTCTGTTCTTCAGGGTTTTTTCAGGAAGTAAATACCTTTCGACTCATTCGTAAGTGAAAGTGTCAATCTTTCTATAAATAGCTCCATGTTTTCAGACTGTTTCGAAAATAACTTGAGAACTAGGTATTTTATCCAAAATATCTTCACTGAAAAGGTAGTTTGAAAAATAACGGTGGTCTCATGGTGTCTGTAGGACAATACAAAGGGAATAATAGCTTGTTGAAGGTCGATTCTTATTCATCAACCGCCAACATTGAAAGTTTATAGGTGAAGTAACCAAACAAAAACAGATCATTTACTTATAAGGTCGATGTCGAAGCTTGAATTTGCAACTGACTGCCTTGGGGAGCCATGTTTATCTTTGATATTCGGGGATTGAGGTCTCTGACGATCTCTTAGATGTCGCCTTCGTGAGGAGAGATAGATTCAAATATATAAAATATATTTTCAATGCATTACAATTCGTAAGACAGACTAGTCTTATCTAAATCTTTTGCCAAGCAAAACCCCGATACTTGCTGAACGGCAAAATCTGTGAATCTTCAACATGAAGATCAACACCATAAGTTTCCATTTGAAATATATTTAAAGTTTGGATTTTTCATTAGGTATGATTGGCATTTCAAAGCTCCATATCTTCTGAATGAGAATACCGATTGTCATTCGTGAAGCATCAATAGATAGGGAATCGTAAACTCTCTTCAATGCGGTTCATTTGGTTCCTATTCCTTTTCGAAAAAAATTGAAGATGACATTCCTAACAGAGGGTTGAAAGTTGCAATATGCAAAATTTGTCCCAATCACAAGCAAACTTGGCGTCTTGGCCCACTGTGTATACTATTGTTGATTGTCTTTCTATCATAGTATTATACAGTTTATTCCAAAGCGAAAAATGCATTATGTAGACGAATACCTAGTCATTATCATTCTGAATGAAATATTATTTTCAGCGAGAATTGGTGGACGCGTTCTAGCAACAATAACCCCAGAACAGAGAGCATCCTGCGTTCACACTTTAGCAGATCTCCTTATATCGAAACAAGCTGATATCCTAGATGCTAATCAAAAGGATCTCCAAGAAGCAACCAAATCGGGATTGGCCAAACCATTGTTATCCAGACTTTCACTTACTCCAGCAAAACTGCGAAATTTGGCCGTTGGACTCAAACAAATTGCAGACAGCAGTCACAATAATGTCGGAAGGGTACTGAGGCGGACCAAGCTTGCTGAAGGCCTCGAATTGAAACAAATAACAGTACCTATTGGCGTACTCATGGTCATATTCGAATCAAGGCCTGATTCTTTACCCCAAGTTGCTGCTCTGGCAATTGCTTCTGGAAACGGATTGTTACTTAAAGGAGGCAAAGAAGCTGCACACAGTAATAAAGCCTTGATGGAACTGGTGAAGGAGGCTTTGAACACTGTAGGGGCAACCGAAGCTATTTCGTTGGTAGGTATGACTTTTCTGATTGTATATATTATAATACTAACTACCTCGGGGAAATTCGTACCACCTCCAAATTAATAAATGATGTATTAAGTTATTAGCTGAGTTATAATATCTTTTTTAAATTGTATTTGTGGAACACGAAATCGAAGTCATGCTTAGCAGTATATTTCGAGTTTGAATGTTGTTGACAATTGGAGAGAAGAATGTGATTGACAAGTCGGACTTTCATTGTAACAGGTGTTATTAGATTGAGAGCAAATAAAATGAAAATGAATGAAATATTGAAATTATTGAAAATAATAGAAATTACCTTGCCGAAATATTTGAGTGAGTTTGTTTAAACAGAAAAAATTGAGCAAAAATGAATAAGCAATGAGTGGAAAATTCAAAAAATGTAAGAACGCCAATTTGTAGATCAGAAAACTTATTAAGATCTGAAATGAAAATGAATTGGGTGGGATGAGTGAAATATTGAATATATACAGAAGACAAGACAAGAAATGAGAATAAAATAGTCAAAGTGAATGGAGAAAAATGCAAAAAATGAAAAATCAGAAAAAATTATTTGAAAATATCACAAAAGATTTCGAATCAAGTTATTTCATTACGTTTCATTTTTCAATATTCATAATAGTCGTGATAACCAGTTATTTTTCTTCTTTGTTTTTCATTATTTATTATTTAGTAAAATTATTTTGATATGTACCGTTTCAGTCATTGTTAATACATTTATTATTTCGATTCCATTCCTGGTCACAAAAATGTGTATGTTTTACAAATTAGTGTTTTTACATTTTTGAATTTTTATACTAATTGTCCAATTTTTTCTGTTTAAACTAACTCATCGGAATATTTCAGCCCGATAATGTTTTAGTACTTTCAATAAGTTCAACATTTCAATCATTTTGATTTTTTTTTACATTTTTACACAAGGGAATTTCGAACTAATATGATTCAGTAGATTTTGTGTTAGAAAAAAATTAGAAACACAGAAGAAAATATATTTCATAGACATATATCACACAGAGGGTAATTTCCACTATTTCCAGTCATTGAATATATTTATTATAGAAAAGTAACTGACTCGTCTGCAGATTTCAACTCTCAAACAGAAAAACAGTCGCTTAAAAGCCAAAATAGGAGATCTACTACAAAAACAGTAGGCTTAGCAACACTGAAGACGGTGTCCTCTTGCGATTATTTATTCAACCGCAGTGAATTGATTCGCAATATTCCACAATCTAACGACATCATTACGGTTTCGTTGTGAAATATTCTATCTTCTCGATGACACCGTGTTGGTTATTGCTGAGTTTGCTTCTATTATGTCATAACCATTATTCATGCGCGCACAATTACAAATGTCATAACCTCAATAGTCTGAGCGCGCATAGTAAACAACTGTCATAACTTAACCAGCCGAACGTCGCCCATTTATTCAGTCAGATTTTTTTTCAAATATTTCAAATGTTATTCTATTTCGGGTGAAGACAAATCCAACAAAGAATCGGTCCAGCCGTTCGATTCACAATTCAATGGTCTGTTAGATTAGTAGTTTAATATTCGAGGTGAGATTATAATAGTTAATCAAAATCGACGTTCTCAAAAAAAAAACAGCATCATCACTTTTCTTCAACTGAAAGTAAACACGTTTCACTTTTCTTCAACTGAAAGTAAACACGTTTCAACATGATACCGTTTATTTTTTGAGATAATTCGATAGAAGGAATGGTGGTAGATAGGCACTACTAATTGTTTATTTTTTCTGAAAGTGAAAGAGCCCACAGACGACACAATTTGTTGAATTACTGATCGTACAATAAGTTGCACTGTAACTCGTATTGACGGATTGTAGAGAGTTTAGCTCAGAAACGAGAAAAGATTCCAAGCGATGTTTTGAACAGCTTGTTAAATATAGGAAGAGGTTTGAGAATTTTTGCTCTCTCTCTCTTTAGATTGTACGGTACTAGCAAAAGAGAGACAGACCAGAAATTCTCAAACCATTTCCTATATTTGACAAGCTGTACTACTATTCCAGCATGTTGTTCCAATCATTTCTAAGAAGACAGTAATAGCTGTTGTAGTATTCGCATCATTTTCAGATGATACCAATAATAAGATACCTTATATATGTATATTTACTCAATGAATTGCGTATCAGAGAACTAATAGACTCAACTAAAGGCGAATCTCAACAAAACCGCAATTGTGTCAATTTCGACAAAACAAAATCTGAAATTGTCAAAATAACAAACATTTTGAAGACTTTGTGTCGCGAGCGACTGTTTTTGTCAATAACGAATGTCCCGTCGGCAGGCGGAAAGATCAAAAGGTTTCGGTATTTTGTTTGTGTTTTTGTGAATATAGTTCGTTATGTTCTCATAGCGTTTTATGTTATTGGATTGGACATTTTTGTAAAACATTCTATTATAAAAACATAGAGAAGGTATGATGAAAACTGTTCGTGTAGTGAAAACGACAGAACACATTTCACAACAAAAGAAGCGACTTGGACTAGTTACTGTCTATTTCTCGTGGAATTCGAGTTTCGAGTTTGTTTTCAAAACTGAAACAAGTTTTTTGATTTTGTTTTCGAAAACGAAACTAGTCGCAAGCGAATCCGTTTGGCGGAAATCCGCCTTAAGAATTGACAACGATTCATTCAAAAATACTGTAGAGTTGGTACGGTCAGCAATTACGAATCCAAATGTAGCCAGGAGGAATGAAATTATCACGGAAGAAAGTAGAATCAATAATTTAAATATTTGGATATTGGAAAATTATATCTGTTTAGAATCTGTTTTTTCTATTAACCAGCTGTTCCTGTTAGGATCCATAGAAGTAGAAACTTTTGCAAGCTGAGGATCATTGAGATCTTACTTTTTAAGGTGCGATCCCTTATACGGGAACTATATAAATACATACAGGGTGTCAATTGGAACACTTCCCACATTAATATCTTCCGTACCGTAAATAAAATAAGGAATCATCGAAAAAACAGATCAATTTTATAGTCAAGAAGCACATCCCCAAAGAGGGGTGGATGACACCCTCAGAATCTTTAATGAGGAGGGGTATTGAGTGGCACATCATTTTGATTGGCGTTCAATTCTGCTTCCAATGATACCCTAACGTTTCATTTTTTGATGAGCAGTTTTAAATTTGCCTGTTCTGAGATGCATTATTGTATTGACTCCTTTTAATAAAAATGATTAGAAGAGTAGGTGGCACCGTTCCAACCCTCTAACATTACGGGAAACTTCACTAGGATTGACTGGCATGCTGCTGTAACTTTTCTTTCAAGTTTTTCAATATCAGGGAGTTGTGTTTTATAAACAACGGATTTGAGATGCCCCAAAGAAAGAAATCTAAGGGTGTTGAATCCGATGATCTCGGAGGCCATTCACCTGCCCCCCTTCTGCCAATCCATCTATCCGATAATCTCTCGTTAAATCACTGTCGGACGGAAATAAAATATTGAGGTGGAGCATCGTCCTGCTAGAAATGTAACAGATCCTCCTGCAAAAGTTCATTACCATACGTATCTATTTGAGTTTCTAGCTCGTGAGTTATAAGAGGATCCATAGTCTCTTCTAGCATTTCAAGGTACAGATTGCTCTTCCCGAAAAATATGTGGGTTTTCGTTACTCCAATAGCGAAAATGTTGTCTATTAACATTGCCATTCAAAAAAAATGAACACTCATCGCTGAAACAGATGTTTAACAGAAGATTAGGGATGTTATTGACTCGATGAGACATGATTTCACAAACTCCATTCTTCTATCATAATCATACTCGTGGAGCTCTTGAAGAATTTGCATTTCATAAGAATGAAATTTAATAATTTTCAATGATTTTCTTATAGTCTGGCGTAAAATTCCCGTCTGTTCTGGTACTCATCGTAAGGAGCTCATGGGCTCTGCAGCCTATGTTCCCAAAACTTCAATTTGAGCTGCTTCATTCAGTACTCTGGGGTATTTCTTTTTTCATTTGTCATTGAACTAATTTCGTATAACTTATGCACCAAATCAAGCACATGCCAATGACTGACATTACAATTTGGATTCCTTTCGTTAAAAAGACATACCGCCCTTCGTGTGACCTATCCAACTTCTCTATAAATTACAATCAATTCAATTATGTCTTGAGGAATATAAACCATTTTTACACTTTCATACTATTATTGAAGTAAATCCTAAACAGCCTAACAGGTACAACTGTATGCACAATATTACTACATCATTCTAATTCGCGAACCAAGTTTTTGCCTGAAAACAGAAACTTTTTACAGCAGAAGTAGCAAAAAAGGACGGCCATCTGTACACTTTCTGCGACGAGAAATAAAAACTTTGCATTTACTAAACACAACTTTACTACCATCTATGTTTTACTATTAGACTACTTTTCAATGAAAATTAATTGTAGCTAATGGCTTATGTTACCCCTAATAAAGGGTTAGAATAGTAGAATCCAATATTCTTATCAGTTCTGGTCAAACCATGCATCTCAGTACAGGCGTTCTAGTAATTACTTTTGTTAGTTTAGAACGCTATTTTTCGGAAAATGCTCATCAAAAAAAAAATAAGTCACAGTACCATTGGAAGCAGAATTGAACGCCAATCAAAATGATGTGCCACTTGACCCTCCTTTCCATTTAAAATTCTAACGGTTATATCTACCCCTCCTAGGGGGTTTAACCACGAGGGTTACAATTAGTACTTGGAAGTGTCCCCCTTGACAATAAAAATTTACCTGTTTTTTCGATTCCTCATATTGTTTACTGGAAGGAAGATATTGACACCCAGTATATTATGCTCTCTTATGGTTGGTTGAACTACACCACCAGACACATCGCAATTATCGTTCAAAAGTTTGGACCATCCAAGATCAAACAACTCGTTGTATGATATATTGTCTGTAAGTTGTTTAAAATCAATGAGAACGGATCCAACAACTGATTTTATCTGCCAAGGCCACCTCAAACTACAAAAAGATCGCTCTTGGAAATCCAAGAATATGCAGTCATTTCATAAAGTTGAGAAATTCGAGAAGGAAAACGTTAGAATGTACTTTTATCTATATACGCCTTATATCTATAAAAATATTGATTATGAAATTTCACGATGAGTATATAGATTTCTTGAACTTTGAGGAAACATTCTGAGATTTCAACAATTCACATTCAAGTGTAATCATCTTGAAAAAAAAATTTTGTGCGTTTTTCATATAAGCGACTACAAGAAAACATTTCGGGTTATCAAAATGCATTGTTATTTGTACATCTACATAGTGTACAAATCAACGGCTCACTACACTACATTTTACAATTATTTTTCAGGTATCAACGAGAGAAGAAATCGGGGATCTGTTGTCAATGGAGCAACATATTGATTTGATCATTCCAAGGGGCAGTGGAGAATTGGTTCGCAGTATTCAAGATCAAAGTAAACATATTCCAGTTATGGGACATGCTGAAGGTAAAACCCAATTGTGAAATTATAACAGTTTATTCAAGAATGAATGGAATTTGAAGTCCTCAAAATGCGTTCGAGTGTTTTGAAGACCAGTTATCCCCTCTCATGCCCCTTCCCGGGTTGAGTGCCCTAGGACAAAAGCTCCGCTTCATAAAATGAATTTTGCGAGAAAAACCTAATGTCCCACTGCCGGGCACTTCAGCAAGATTGACATCTGACCTTTGTTCAGTCGAAAGCCAGCCTTTAGGTGCTTTTACTTTCTTATCTGTTAATTTATTTTGTTGTTTTTTCCCAAATGAATTTTGCATGGGGCCCCCAAAAACTAGCCGGAGACTATTTGTTTGCGATCGCGGTTGGATGGCTCTCGGTGAACCTCACTACTGAAAAATAGTTTATTATTTTCCATGCCCCCTACCAGGTTGAGTGCCCTAGAGTAAAAGCTTCGCCTCACAAATGCATTTGCGAGGAAAACCTACTACACCATTCCATCCACCCCCGCTCCTCCTGGAGCGGTCCTCAATCCCGCTGCCGGGCACTTCAGCAAGATTGACATCTCACCTCCTTTGGTAGAAGTCAGCCTTTAGGTGCTTTTACTTCCTTGTCTGTTATTTGCGTTTATCTTAACTCTCCTAACTAAATTTTCGACATGGGGCCCCCAAAAGCTAACCGGTGGCTGTTGTAAGAACAGTCGAGCGTTCCTCAGTGAAGCTGAGAGAGATTAGAATTCAATCGCGATTTTGCCTGAGAGAGAAGTTATGATTAGTACAAAAGTAAATTTTACTTACCGGAGTCGCCTGAAGGCGACTCGCGGGGGTGGTCGCTGGTTCTGCTTCGTCGGCCTCGCGTGCTTATCTCACTCGCGGAACCTGGGATCATCCCTGTTCAGCGCATCGTGTAGATCGCGAAACGCTGGATTGTCGTGCGATCTGATTCCATCAAAAACGCTTTCTGCGTGTTCTCTCATATACACGTCCACATACTGCGCGTCCATGTTTAGATCTCTGTGTAAATACCTGTTTGGCATATACCTTGGTGTATTTACGGCGGCCCTTACGCACGCGTTCATAAATGATTGGATCTTCTTTTTATGTGTCTGCGCGCAGTGTCCCCATGC
>WOGR01002589.1:0-17186 GCA_015342045.1 Leptinotarsa lineolata | reverse complement strand
CGGCAATGCGAGCTCTCACACATCGGCTCAAACTGCATTTTTGAGCACCCAAAACATCGATTTGATGAGTCATTTGCCGTATAGTCTTGACTTGGCACCGCATGACTTTTTTTTTATTCCCGTACGTAAAAAACAAACTGAGAGGTCAACGTTTTTCGACACCTGAAGAAGCTGCATTCGGAATGCATGTTTTGGAGATAACTCAGAGTGGCAAAAGTGCTTCGACAATTGATTCAAACGCATGCAAAATAATATTTGTTTTTGTTCTTTAATCTCGAAATATAAAAGGCAACCCCCGTATTGTCTCGGTCTTACAATAAATGACAAAAACTACTGATGTATCCGATAATGAAAATAGTAAATGAAAAGTATATTCAAAAATGATAATTTATCAATGAGAACCCATAATTATTTCGAATATTTGTAGAATATCAATATAAGAATATATATTACATGTGTAATCGAGATAAATGAAAATAAATGAAAAATAAAAAAATTCAAACAATGTTATTTCACCACATTTCGATTGTTGGTACCCACAATCGTCTTAACTCGAAAACTTTCACTTCAATTTCATTTTTGTTGTTTATATATATTCAACATCCCACCCAGTTTCAACTAATCCATCATCTCATTTTCATTTTGAGTCATAATAATCTGGTGGGCTTTAAAAAGAGAGTTATTACATTCTTCGAACTTTCATACTAATTGCTTACTCATTTTTTGTTTGATAATTTCTGTTTAACTTACTCATCCGAATATTACATTCGCTTTATTTGTACTTCCATAGATTTTAAATCTGTAAACACGAATTAGAGACAATGAAAGTCCGAACTCGTAACATTCACACACAGTCAGTGTGTGAAACAGAAAACAACTACTCCCCTGGCTAATACCACGGAGGGCGTTAGATTATATCCGACAGGTGTCAGTGCAGGAATCAGTGAAGATTCCTGCACTGAAATTTGATTAGCAAATTGGATCCCTAAAATTTGATTCCTGAAGTTGATTAGCTGATTTTGATTTGAATTTTGATTCGTGAATTTATATTTGGTTCGTATATCGAGAGGACGAGACCACTATAGGAGAGTCGGGAAAGTCCGTTAAGGGAGTCTGGAGATCTACCGAAGAATGCCAGGATCCTGGATCACTGGACTAAGGAAGTCGGAGTGGGAAATTACCAGTCCTTGGTTTTGGTTTCGATTGATGGTTCGGAAGAATAAGATTTCCATACAATTTTTGTAAGGTTTAATGCATTGAACCCTTTGGTAAGTTCTTATCTATGTAAAAATTCTTATCGAGGCCATCATCGTTCTGAACCAACGACAATCTGGTTTCTTTCATTAAGACTCGGTCCCATTTTTTATCAGATTAATTCACACCTTTACTTTATTAAATTTTTTACACCGTTTTTTTTTGTTTTACTGGTAGTCTGGAAGCGTTTCGTATCCCTGTGTAGCAACGTTAATCTACAGTGACGAGTGTTGAAAAGGGTAACGTTACAGTGTCAGGACTTGAAAGGTTATAATTGTTCAAATATTTATTGTTCGCATGAGCATGAACAAACTTGGCTTAGTCCACCTCGAACCCCTCGTTCGAAAAATAGAAATATCTCAAGATCGGTGAGTAGTTTCAATTCAACTTCAGTGTATTTGAGAATCGCATTCCACGTAAAGCCTGGTAGTGTAAATTAGTGAGCAGGATCCAGATTATGGTTTGAGAAGCTTGCACAGAATCGTTCGAATACGCCAGCCTCATATATAAATCGACATATTGACCCAAAGTCTAATAACTGAAACTCTTTTATACATTTTAGGCTCGTTCATATAGTCTCCAGGGGCAGGTCTCATCTTCTGATTTGTTGTAGAAGGCATCAATAGGGGGCAAGCAAGCTTCATCGAATCGATAGAAGGAATCAATATGATCATGAGGTATGACCCCTTTCTTAGTAAGTGATTCAACCAAGTCTTTAGGTAACTTGGAGAACTGAACCTCAACATCAGAACACTCTGTCAACTATGATGCTAACATTTTCAGAGATGAGTTCATAAAGCGGAAAGAATCGATGAATCGAAACTGCACTGAAGTATCATCTACATTTTTCGTGGAGGAAAATTTCTTTTCTGATAGGGAGCAGGTCAATCGTACCCCTCATTCTAGATGCAATATCTGTGATGATAAAATGTGCATCATATCCACTCAAATTGTGGAAGACTACGGGAACTACATGGCTATCATTGTAGCTTCTATTACACCCTTCGTGCGCAGGGCCCCGATAATTATCACATGATATGAGTGAAGGGCTCTTCGCAGATGTGGCAGTGTGTAGCTCTTTGAAACTCTACTTCTTTGTTTTACAGTCATGTCAATTTCGTATGAACACCAAACACTATAGCCATGTCTTCGGCTAGTTGACCTATCTCATCAGCGAACCATTGCATGCAATCCTCTTCAAGATATGCCTTATAGAAGGATAGAGTGTCATCGTATAAATACTTCAAGTAGTTACCCACAGCTGCCAGAATATGATGTTGAGGTTTTTTAGGATAATTAGTGGGCTTCAAAACGGATTCCAAATCAGCGTAAATGACAAAAGGAGCCTCTTCTTCATTTTTATGTTTTTTGAATTTACCCTCCTTAGGCATCTTGATTGATGTTTCATTGATCATCTGGCAATCCTCGGTGAGTTTCTGTAGTTTTTTTGGGGCCGAAGGTAGTATAGGCAGCGATCACAAAAGTACTTTCGACCATGTGCTTCACTCAACTTCACTCAAAATCAGCAGTTAGTTTACATGTCCATCTTTCTTATCCTTTGTGAGATATGTAGATAGGGAAATGAACCTTTTTTAATTTCTTCTGAAGGATGTAAACATTGATAGAAATATCATTCAGTTTTTCAAATTTTGAAATATGCTGGAAAGACATCATCCACTGTATACTTTTGTTTGAAGGTGATTGACAATGTTTCGTGGTGAATTCCATCAGTTCGGACTTCCATTGTCTAATATTGTATAAAATGATTTGAAATCCCTGAAATAACCAATGAAATTAAAAATTAAAATAGCTGAAAATAACAAATATATTAAGCAAAAAAAACTTTATCGCCAAATAAATCTCAATTCTTCATTGTGGAAGCCCAAAAATCACAATTCCGCAATGATTTCATCTTAGACTTAGTCATAGGTTGGAAATAGATTTCTAATAGATCATCAGCGTAACCCTTCAACTTCACAGCACAGTAATGATAAAATGATCTTAGTTAGGCTAGTTTTACACATGTTCTATATAAAGTATTTCATGATGAATCAGTTTCTGATATTTGCAAAGGATTTTTTTGTTATAAAGAGAATACATTATACCGATGAAAGTTAAAAAATATATAATGAGGGAAATAAGACATTTTCAATTGTAAGTTTCTGCGACCTATAATACCGAATGTAATTTCAAACCGAGTCAAAGAAGTTGCTCAAAGTATTTTGTAAATGAAAAATGTTTCAAGAAATAATTCGAGAAAAAGTATCAAAAGACTATGAACGATCTGATACTCCTCCGACCTATCAACACTGAGTTCCATACATTAAAAGCAAACCCCATTATGATTCAAAATATTCCAAAAAATTATTTTCATAAGTTAGCCTTCCTACACACTTCACAGTGACACACCTGGTTGCTTGACTTTGGATAGATTTGCTATTCTTCTTGAATAGTGCACATTCAGATAAGCTTATAATGAATTATAAACCACCGAATCATGTTTACGCAGTACGCGAAAGATACAAGTCGTTGTTTTTTTTCAAGCATTTTCAATGGTGTTACTGAATCAGAACATATTCTGGTGGTAAAAAGAATGTGTGAGGAAACACTTTTTTGAGAATACACAAATACAAATTTTGATTTCAATTTGATAAACATGATTAAACTAGTTAAATGTCTGTGGAGTTTCTTACAAAAATAGTTTTTTCAAATCCTTAATTTTTTCTGTCTATTTATTGAAAATTTTTATATGGGTTTAAATAAAATTATTCTTTCCTTTATAGGAATGTGTTATATCAAGATATGTGATAGAATTGACCGACACTTGATGAAAATCCATATGGTATCCAAGAAACACTTTTTTGCGAGATTTTCACTACATGACCGAATAAATTTTATGGCGAAACATTTGTTGCGTTTTGTAAAACTACTTAGTGAAAACCTCACGATAATAAGTTTTTTGAATATATTATATCAAGATTGAAATCATTGGAACTGATTGTATTATCTTTAAAAAAATATGTTTAAAATATGTTTTCCCGTTAACCAGCTGTTGCACAGCTACGAACGACAACCCTCAGAACTTGTAACTTGTGCAAGCTAAGGACTAACGAGGTCTTACCTTTTAACGTGTGATTTCTAAAATCATGCAATTTGTATTTTTCGAAAATTTATACATAAATTAGGATTGTTCAAATCGTGTTGAATGATTCACTCATATATTTTCACTAATATTGTACAATTCAGAAGATGGAGTTGGTTTCCATTAATTCTTCAAAACTTTATTCATCAACCAATGAATCATATTTTTTGTCTTGCAGTTGGGATAAGCAGCACAAGAACGAATATGAGCAATATAAATTAAAATTTGTGTATGAATAACTAAAAAAATTATTTTTTCAATTGCTTTCACGAGTGGTAAAATATTACAATTACTATATTAAAATATTCAAGCTATTGAACTTATCTCAATGAGGAGTTTCTAGTTTTGCTAAATAAAATTGTGCGAAAGAGAGTTCAGGAGTTTGAAAAAATTTTCATATAAACCTGGGCCGAGATGTTACAGGGTGTTAAACTTTGCTTACAAATCGTTTTTTGTATCAATCTTGTAATAATCCTATATCCGATTTTGGTTGAATTTGCCTACTTTATTTTCAGCGACAAAATATTATACTGAAGTTTCTTGTAACTTTAAATTTTTTGTTGGGACAAATATCTGAAAATTAAACCTTTTTTATCTCAGATCATCTCCTAATGATGCTCACTTGCTTAACGAAATACGTGTCGAGGGACAATATTTTTATTCTGGTGAGGAAAAAGTATTTTCAATAGATCGATTTTCGTTTAATTCGATATTGATATAAATAGTCTTAGGAAATATTCGATGTATTTAAACATATTTAGTTGAATTGTTATACATAAACTTCGAAATTAACAGGTCAAAAATAACATTTCAAAACAATCAAAGAAATCTCCTCTCAAACTAGTTTCCTCCTTTTCATAAAAGAGGACTATGCCTCTCCACTCACAGACGATTTTGGTGAAATTGGTGACAAGTGTGAATCATAGTATTCGTGCCACGTGCCAGTGTAGGGATGTCTGCAGTATGCTGTGTTATGTCCGTTGGTAGACCGACTGTGATTTGAAACTGCATATAGGTTATAACGACAAGGAGTCGTTATAACCTATATGCACCTATATGCTGCAAATTGCTCATATCAAACCCATCTAGAGGAAATTTGATGGCAACATTCAACTTGCCTCTAAATCTTTCCGTTGGAGAGAAAATTTTAAAATAAATTACAGAAATATGGAGAGACATGGATTGATAGAGACTTTATGTATTTTCTTCTTTTCTTGCAACTCGAACACATTGGTTTTTCATGTCCATCCAAAATTTTCTCTCTTGTGAAGAAATTTAGGCATTGTGATAAACTCAATTGGCCAGTTCTTTGTGATATGGGGAGTATCAAATCCCAGAAAGGATCGAATATTACTGATGAGTGTTCACAGTGTGTGCACTTTATCGTGGATTTCAATTGACCAACGAAATTATCTACAATCTTAGAATTAATTATGTATAAATATCTGTCATGACTTGTGCTTTTTCGCTGTCGCTCAATTTTTCGTCGATCTCCGTTAACATTATTCTATTAACGATTCATGTAAACTTCCCAAAAGATAACGAAGGAAATCCTGGGCGTCATGATGCGCATGACCCATGAATTGAGAGGCAAAACTCTGAATCTGACTTCTGCGAACGGTTTGATTATACCACTCTCCAGTCTAGAAATACAAGTATTGATATCATTCATGTATTCATTCTTTTTTAAATATTTCAGTAACCATATCATGTTTGTTAAACATTGGATTACACTGTTCATGAAACAGGTGTTGCCAATATTTTTCAACTCACTAAGCCCAACGGTTTTGACTGCAGAATGTATCACTGATCGAATTTTGTTGTAGCTGTTGATGAGTTGCACATCGTGACTGCTAGATAAACAATACTTTTCTCCTCTGAGATTTCATTATTGAAAATTTCATTTTTCGGCAAGCTCAAAAGTTTCAGGTGTAGTAAATTGTATTTCCGTTGCTTCTCCGTTATCTATCCAATTTGTAAAGATCGCAAAAGATGTGTGCTATACGTAGTGTTTGGTAGTGGGGATTTGTATTTCTGACTATCAATATAAAAATGGAGAATCGGACTCAGGAATCGAAGCAAAATTGATTTCATACGAAATACAAGAAACTTGACAAGTCACTGAGAGGCTGAATTAAGAATTATTTTGAATTGAAATGGCTGTAATTTGATGATCATGTGGAAGTAGTTGTTACGGAAGAGCTTCCTCTTTCAGTTTGAATCGTTCCTGAAAGTAACTTCTATGCATGATTTAAACATTGTTTGTGAATAGATCATTTTAAACTTATTAATTGCCTTCTTCTTTCTTTTGAAAGTTTTTCACATTTTTTGTATGAAAATGTAAAAGTAAAAAACCATGTATTTGTGATTAAGACTCCAATTTTGATAACGAATAATTATCATAGCAATTCACAACAAAATAAGTTCTACGAAGTTGAAATGATAAAAAAATTATTGATTTCTGTGTTGAATTCCAACAAGTTCTAAGAGAAAGTTTGACCTTAACAAGGATCTGCTATGTTCATTTCTCAGGTCCTAAAGTTAGTCAGAAATATCATTCAAATCGGTGAAAATTGATGAAATTTCATGATTCAAAACAGTTGAATTGTTGAATCATGAAATTGACGAGAGAATTAGTTGAACAAGGATACGTTAATATAAAATGAGCAGAGAAATGTCCAAAAAATACGCATCGACAGTAATGAATATTTTTTTGTCTACAAAGAAAAATTAATACAAACATTCAAAAACATAATTTATATTTTCATTCATATAAAATTACAGTCGTTCTCAATAAATATAAATTTCTTGAAGTACATTTATTTCACTCTGGAAAAATATATTATTTACAATATACAAATTTTGTTCAAAAAATAATTGAGCACCGATTTTCAAATTTGGTATTGAAAGGGACTCGATATGAAATACAGTCTATATTGAAGATTATACTGAGGATAATAAAAGATATCCAAATGAATAAGCAGTTAAAAAACGTTTGAATAAAATATTGTATTCTCAACCGCTGCATCAAACGAACTCGTTCATTCTCTCTCTTTCAAATATTATTTTGCTCAAATACTGGTATAATAATTGGCGTAAGTACCGATTCTTCTCAAACAGTATAGTCTTCAAAAAATTTATCCAAATTGTACTTCACGTTCCATAAAGGAAAGTCATTCTGGTTAATGACAGATTCATTACATTTTCTAAAATCTCAAATTTTTCACACTATATTTTTTCACTTAATACATTGAGAAAATAAGGAGAAAACAATTATTACTTTTTCAGATTATCATAAATGATAATTTTCCAGAAACCCTTTTCTTTTTTTATTGAACTGAACTCACTAATAATTCAGAACATCACTAACTAACTATTTTCACTAAAATTATATAGGCAATGCGTTTTATATAATTTGCGTCTATAGAAACCATGAAATTTTTATTCAGGCACTGACAAATGTCGTTGATAACTCTCTCTAGCTATTTTTCTCAGTTGCTCGCTCATACTTCTACCGGATTCTGCTACCATTTTGTAGAACACCCCATTTTTATTTTGCAGAAGAATGTGTGGATGATCGAACTCAACCATAGTACCACCATCCATGACTAGAACTTTATCCGAGTCCATAATCGTATTCAGTCTATGAGCCACCGTTAGTACTGTGCAATGGGCGAATTTTCTGCGGATTGTCTTTTGAATCAAAGCGTCAGTTCTGAAAATTCGAAATTGAAAATCAGTTCACAGATAATGAAAGTGTATACTAAAGTGAAATAATCTATTGCATATACAAGAGGAAGTGTCAATTGTTACAAAGCTAATATTTGTTCTACTCAATGTGTATACAGTCTAAATTAGAAAGGCAGAATTCGACCCAGCTTTGAAGTTATTGAAAAGTAAAAAAATTAATGATGTTTATAATCTACAGCACATATAATCGAAAGTCCGCAGTAATATAGCTGCAAAAGTTCTGGCTCATTCCTTATGGAAAAACACGTGCAAATTTGAGCAGGTCCATGCTGGTGATTTTACGACCACAGGCCCAATTCACACAAAATGGAAGGGACAAAGGTCCACGCCTCGTCTCTGCTAGACATCCATTCTGTGTGAATGGGGTCTTAGACCTTCAAAGCTCACTTCAGACCACCCCCACTCCTCTACTTTCGCCGTCATCCAGTAGTAGATGAACAAAGCGACTTCGAGCGCAAAATTCTATGTATTTTTTATGGCATTAATTTTTTGCAAATTTCATAACATCCGATCGGAACCTTGTTGAACACCCAACTCAAGGTAGGCGTGACGTAGTCGTCCCCACTCCTCCACTATTGTCGTTATCCATTCGCGATCAATCAGAAGCTACCGCGCGTACAGCATAAAATTCAATTCAGTAGGGATACAAAACAAGAGGATATTGGTTTGTTTTCGGTATTTTCGACATGGACGGGTCCTTCCTCTTTCATGAAGTCATGGGAGGGGGTCCTTTCTCTTTCATGGGGGTGGTCCAGATTGCGAAGGCAGCAGCAGCAACCATCAAGAGGGTTATGAGTATGCTTGCAGAACTGGATATTGCAGGGTAAATTACTTCTGTTTCCTGGATATGAAGAAACTTGACATCGTCCTGAATTTCATGATTTTTTTTTGGTCTATAGATTTCAGGTGAATTTTTATGGGTTTCAACTCCTCAGAGCCAATCCTGTTTATTTCGATTTCTGGAATGGTTAGAGGATGGCCTCTCACAATTTATTTTTTTTTCAATAACTTGAAATCTGCGATTGTGATTCCGCAGATGAATGATATTTCAACAAGTCTGGGTTCTCCTATGAGTGTGAATTCATCGCTTTGGCAGGTTTCCAGGATATGTAGCTGTTTTTCAGCCGAGATTACTAACATGTGTTGACTGGAGATAGCTTCTATGCTAGGGTTGGCTACGTAGACTCCGGCGGTGCGGCAGTTTGGATTGTCGGTTACTTTGATAAGGGCTGCTATACAATCGTCTGTTTGTAGATCCCGATGATCGTGGCAATTGTGTGTATCCTCGATTACAGGGCACATCTCATCCTCGTACTGTCGTTGGTTTTCTCCAAGTAGTAGGAAAGGGTGACTTGGGAAGATTGTGAAGTTATCAAGTGGAATAGGAAATAGGCGAAACATTTTGAATGAGTTTTGAGAGAAAATTGGAAAATGGATAGTAAATATAAGTTTTTTTCCTAAAAAGATAACCTGTGTGCCAACCAATTGATCGTATGGAATATAACTTTGAAATGAGGAATCTTGTCATTATTGCATTATAATATAATGAAGGTAGATGTCTCATTATCTTTTCTAACTCCTTAGCTGAGATCACAGTGCTGTGTACATATGTATTTGATTTTGCAAATGTTGATGCATCTTCTAAATTGTTCAGAAAAGTAATTGAATTTTGACACTTCAATATAATCTGATTAATGTATTCTGCGTTCCCAAATATTCTATCAGGTTTTGACTGATATTGAATTGAAGAAAGTCTGGCAGATTATTAATTACTTCCTGATTGGTAGTAAAAAGAGTTATTGTATTATTGTGTTTGTCTATCAGCTTTTTTGAAAGCGATATCTGCATTGTGATTTCCTTTAAAGTGGAATTTTGGTTACGCTGGAGTTCCTGAATGACATCGTAATATTTGATTTCATCATCTGAGTCCAGAGTACCAAAAACTCATTTGAAAGTTTTTTCCACTAAATTTAACAAATCGCGGTTTGAACGCTTTTGAGGTTCAATATTATTAATTTTATTTTCTACTTCTTAAATAAGATACTTGGCGATTTTCAGTAGATTCAACAAAAGTGTTTGCGGATGGTTAATTTTGACATTTTTTACAATTTCATCTACTATTTCATCGTGGGGCATTTGCTGATAAGATTTGGTTATTTGATGACCTCTAACGTGGTCGGCAATTTTATTATAAAAGTATCGTAGATATTTTAGTTGATTGAAAATTGGGGACATTTCGACAAAATTGATGAAAGTGTGTTTGGTTTCGATTTTTTTGTAAGTTCCAAGATATACGTTTCTCATTGAGATCGCACGTTGAAACGTTAGACTCCCGTTAAACCGACATGTTTTTTTTAATGATGTATTTTGAGACATCCTGTACACATTGAGGAATCGTACGTTGGAACGTTAGAATCCTGTTGAACTGCCAAGTATCTTTACAAAATATATATTTTGAGATACCCTGTATATTCCAATGAATGCTCGTTACATTTTTGCCATGTTTTTTTCTGCAATGTGATTTATCATCCATTATTATTATATCATTTTCGCGCTTCCAATAGTTTCATCTTCATTTACTATTTTTTTAATTCAACCACGCTCTTATCTTTGAATGTCTACGATACTCAATCCATCATCACTCTGAATCGCAGATGGAAGCCAATAAAACAACCATGTCGAGGCTAAGGACAACGTCTACCACGACGACGACCTGGGTTCAATTCTCATACCGATCGTTTTTTCAATTTGATTTCCCTCAGCTGCCGATGACCACTAGGACCACGTAACTGGTACGCGACATAAGGGCTCAGGGGTGAAGCCCAAAGAAGGTCTGAGGGGTGAGGCGTAGCCCCAAAGAGGCCCACGCTCTTTGAATCTCTCCGATACTTATTCCATCCTTCTCGGCATCGATTATATCACACGTTTCTCTCTTCCACTCACTAAAGTCTCTTTCTGATACACTTACCAACAACGCGCGAACTCTAAATGCTACGCTGTACGCGTAGTAGCTTCTGATTGTTGATTAGATGACGGCAATAGTGGATGAGTGGGAACGACGTCACACGTAGAGTGTTCCACAAGGTTCCTATCGGATTTAATAAAATTTGCGTCATGAGAAAATTTATGGGATTTTGTGCTCAAAGTTGCTTTGTTCGTCTACCACTGGATAACGGCAAATATAGAAGAGTAGGGGTGGTCTGAAGTGGGCTCTGAAGGTCTAAGACCCAATTCATACAGAATGAACCTCTAGTAGAGAAGAGGCGCAAACTTTTGTTCCTTCCATTATGTGTGAATTGTGCCCGAGGTCGTAAAATCACCAGAATGGACCTGCTCAAATTTGAACGTGTTTTTTCATAAGGAATGAGCCAGAACCCTTGCAGCTATATTACTCTCTACCGCCTCCGCAATATGTTTCAAAAATTCTCGCGCTATGACAACTTCGAAAGCTTTGCAATATTTTCGTCCGCGCAAAAGTCCAGGATGCCTGCTGAAAATAATTTTTTGATATATCCATAAAAATTTTATTATAAAACACAGAAATATAAAGAATTGTTTGAAATCTTTTTCAGTATTTCAGATCATTGACATTTCATATTGAAATTTTACAGATTTACTAATCCATTGATTACAAAAAAAGCATGTTGATTTAAAAAAAAGTTTTATTCAAAAGTCAAAAGAATGTGATTTTTTCTGACAGACACTTCCATTCCAAGGTTGACGTTTCCCACTTACTGAGTTCAAAACATCACCATGTTCACGGTTAACTTTTCGTTCCGGCGTGGCAGCAGGAAAACAATTTTATGCCACCCACAATGAAATTAATCATAAAAACGTCATGCATTTTTCAAGTTTAAAGAAAAAATAAAGGATGTTTCATTTGGAGAAATAGTTTTTGTCCACAAATCATCTTTTTTTCTAATGATAAATCAATTCTGAATAATATTCTGATGAGACCTTAGCGGACGAAACAGCGCTGTCTCGTGTTGGATCACAAGTTCATCTAGTTGTCTTGTAGTAAAGGCTGCAGAAAAAAAGAAGAAAACGAATTTTGTTCAGCGGTTAATGTCGTAGCTTGTGGCTTCGCAACTGACCGCCTTGAAAAATTTCATTGGATATTTGAGGATTGAGTCTTCCGTCGATTCCATAGATTGTGTCTTCTCGGGAGTATATGTGATCATCTTCGCTTTCACACTTGTTCTTTTAAGGACAGTTGAGTGGTTGAGCTTAGCATCACTGATGAGATTTTAGCGGGTCGAAACAGCGCTGTCTGGTGTTGAATTACAAATTCAACAATTCACGTCATTGGGAGCTGCATTGACAGACAGATGACGAATCCAAAGAATACAAAGCCCGTAAAAGCTCAGAACTATCATTTTCGTGTACCGTACAAGCTTCAGTACTTACCCTGACTATCAGACGGCGATGGCAATACGATATGTCGGTATATAATGTGATTACCAACAGAACTGGGTAGAAGTCGCTAACAAAATCAGTCGGCTTTTTAATTTGATGTCGGCATACATCTCGACTTCAATATTATCCAACCGACTGGTTGTCAGCCACTGCTAGATACCCAATTCTGTTGATACTCACATTGAATACTGACATCGTACTGTCATCGCCTTTCTGTGGTCAGGGTAAGTGCTTAAAATTTTACGGTACACGAAAATGCCGGTTCTGAGCTTTTATGAACCTTGACTCTGTAACTGACCGCTTTATGACTCGCACATTTTTGATACTCGAGGATTGAGTCTTCTGTCGATCCCATAGATGGCGTCTTCGTTTGAGAAGATATCCTGACCTTCACATTTGGATATATTTACAGTTTATCAATACTTACAAAACTATAAGAAATTGAAAAATATGTGTCCAATGGATATTTTCGATAATTCCAGTTTTGAGAAATTTTGGAATTTCCCATTTCTGTTCAAAATCTGTTTTTCCGTTAATCAGCTGTCGCCCCCATAGAAGTTGAGAAACTTGTGCGAGCTAATAACTAACGAGGTCTTACATTTTAACGTGTGATTCCTAACACGGTTGCAGAATCATCCCAGCTTCAACCAGATAAATTCTCTCGAGAAAAATTTCAATACAATCTGTAGAGCTGAGATGAACTTGATATGCTAAAAAAAACTTCTTTAATTTTTCTATTTCGATTAATTTCAATTGGATTGATCTAAATAACGAAAATTTGGAGTTCTTCACAAAATGCCACGGTCACTTTCTGCGAATAGTTTCGATACAGTGGATCATTATCATCCTTAATTTTCAGGTTTTATAATGCACCCTGTGAAGTTTCACTATTGTAGGTATAGAACAATATGTTTTTTACATCATTTGAAAACTATTTTCGAAAAATGTAATAACGTTGGGGTGTAGACTATGATTTGGATCACTTATGATGTGGAAACAAAAAACTGAAGAATAATAAAATTTGTAGGGATATTTACATATGAAGTATTGTTGCCTTCTGGGATATTAGAATTTGAAAATAACTTTCGATGTTGGAAAATGTGTAAGCTGTTTGATTTTTTTTCATATTCAATTATTTTCATTAACTAACGAAAAGTATCCAAAAATGACTTACTGGGGATCAACATTGGCAGTAGCTTCATCCAGCATTAGAATTTTGTTATTCCTGATAATAGCTCTTGCTAAACATATCAGCTGTCTCTGTCCTACGCTGTAATTTGCTCCTCTGTCCATCACCCTATTCTCCAGCCTATTTACAACATTAGCAGGATCCTTTAGTTCCACTGCATCAATTGCTCTGTAGAGCACTTCGTCGGAATATTGGTCGAAAGGATCCAAATTGTATCTCAAAGTCCCTGAGAATAAGACTGGGTCCTGGGGAATTATTGAAATTTTTGAACGCAAATCTTCCATCTTCAGGTCTTTGGTGTCGATTCCATCGATGTTTATTCCGCCCTCCACAGGAGCCAATCTAAATAAAGCTGCAATCAGTGAAGATTTTCCTGCTCCTGTTCTTCCTACAATTCCGACCTGAAATATATCATAATGATAATTTGTAACCCAATTTCGAAAAGAAAGTTTGTCACAAAAAATAGAAGGCATAAACACAAATGTTGAACGAAAAACCAAAATAAAAAAGGGTTTTAGAGTAGTTAGTTATTGAACTTTCATTAATCAAATCGACAAATTTAATATCTAGTACAACACAGCTACACATTGAATTGCAACACATTCCATACCGAAATGAGCTAAATGCAGATTTTTCATGGGCCAGAAATGAACATTTAGGTATTTGATAATAGCATTCGCAAAATAGTTTTCGAATGCGGCAATTTCAGAAAGTGATAGAAACAACAGAAATTCAAACAGACAACCACAAGTGACACAACATTAGTAACATCAGAAGGAAAGTATTTAATTTAGCGTTTTGCTAATACTTGTGTGCATTTTTGTTAGAATAGGGTATCTAATTTAAAGTAGATTTAAAACGATGTTGTTGTTTACAGTTTTGTTTTATGAGTAGTGTCAAAATAAATAATTTGAGAACTGTCTTTCATCATTCTTCTCAAATATTCCAATTGACGAATTGTTATTAATTCAGTAAGACCGTATATTTCATCACGTTATGGGCTCAGTATTCATTCAAGCTGAGAATTAAATTCGCACCCGAATTCGCAAACCGATACCGAACTGTGGAAGAAGTCTAGTGGAATGTCATCGAATTATTTTCGATATTGTTAAACTAAGGGGACCTGAACATTTTCTGTAAAAACTTTGCTGGAACACGAGGAGCTGTGGAGTTTTGTCACAGCAGGAGTTGATAGTAAAGAAGCTAAGTCAAGAATGATTGATCCTGTAGATTATATTCATGTTCAAAAAGCAATAACCGCCAAAGGAGTATGAGATGATTTTCAGAAAGCTCTGTTTAGAAAAAACATGAAGAAAAATCATTCAAGAAATAAAAAAGGTCCAACATGTTTCACACGGGACATATATCCCGTGATGACAAATTCAAAAGGAATCGGAATAATTGAAGTTCAGACAGCAAACAATAAACAATTTTCTGTAGTGTATCGGTGATGTGAAACTGAACTTATTCAGTAGTAAAGATATAACAAAAGTAATAGTGAAGGATGTTTTGAATGTACCTAACCTTTGCATGAATCTCCTATCGGTTATCCTTATTATGAAAAATTATTGCAGAATTATCGATTCGCAAAAGCACCAAGTTGCAACAGCTGCATTGGTTGGTAAAATATTCAAACTGGATCATCCATATTATAATGCAAGTTTTGCCATCCGCGAGACATTATAATATAGTTTATAGATTAGAAGAATGGGACTTGGGAATGGACTTTAACTCACATGAAGAAGAAATTTGTATAGTTTGTTTCAAAGGAAAACAAATCAGTCTTTTTTTGAATCACAACGGAAGTCGTCCTACTCTACAAATGAGACTAGTTTATTTTGATGTATGTGGCACAATGTCGGTTAGTTCACCTGAACAAAACAGTAATGAGGATCGCATGGATCGAATCATCTTCGGAAGATCTCGTTGCATGTTGTTTGATTCTCAGTTGGATAGAAAATTTTGTGCGAAAACTGTCTCAACCGCTGCCTATTTGATCAATCGTTCTCCAAGTCGCGCTTTGTAAAGTTATGGTACGCGTTCCCAAACAGAAACGTTCTAGGTTTGATCACAAAGCAACTGAATGCATCATGCTCGGATACAGTGATCAATTCGAAGCATACCGAATATTTGATCCACACAAAAAGAACGTTTTTGTAAGTAGAGATGTAAAATTTATTGAGAATATCTAGTCAGCCGTCAAAAGTGGAGCGAAAAGTAATACTTCCGAATAGGCTCAGATTTCCGTCAATATTTGCGACAGACATATGATTTCCAATGAAACACGACAGAAGCTGGTGAAAGTGCGTACTCTAATGAGAATACACTTCAAAGCTCTGAATCAGGAAGTGAAATGAACAATAATATAGAAATGTACCTTCATGTCATGATTTTTCCGAAACTGTAACTCGAAAATCGTCAAAGATTAGGATACCGACTGAATGGGACGACTTTGCCACCAACAGTATAGACTCTAACTACGAAATTGACGATCCGACATATTAAGGATATGTCACATCAGGATAGCATAGTTTTGACATGACAATAGAAAAGACGAGTGAATTTCAAAAAATTTATAGCAATTACTACCTTCTTGCGCCACACTAGAAATATCATTGTCATTTTACCTTCAATCTGGTGATAAGTAGAATTTGGACCTCTAGTGTGAAATTATTATATTGAAAACACTTCCCCCCCCAGAACAAAAATGATGTCTCTCGACGCGTTTCCCTCCCGATAATGCTGGGGGGGGGGGGTGTTTTCGAAAGATTCATTATACGCCAGAGGTTTCCAATTCTATTTTTTATTTGATCTTAAGTTAACTCTGCAACTATGCAAACTACACTCTTTTTCAATAAAAATAGTAAATTGTGCAACAAGTACAGAAAGTAATCTATTCCACACACGAGTGTTGAATATGTTTTCTGTGTGTGCATCACACTATAGGTACTTTTTCTATGTTCAAATTAAAAATATATTGATTCAACTGCAAACTATATATTATACAACTTAATAGCTGATTATAACTTCAAAAATTCAGAAATAGATATTCCACTAGTCAATGCTGTTATATGAAATATGTGAGCAAATATAATTATGATCCAAAGCCTCATAATTCTTGACTTGACATATACATACAAGGTGATTTTATTTGAAACCCCTGAAATAACCAGTACAGTTGAAAAATTAAAAAGAATAGCTGGAAATAACGAATATATTAAGAAAAATACCCTGAATTGAGTTATCAGTGAAATAAAACAAGTAAAAAAAAAATGAAAAATCAAAACAAAAAAAAATTGAAAATTAAGCGATTTCAAGCCACGTTACTTCACAACGTTTCGATTGTTAATATCCACAATCGTCTTCGGGTGATGACTGGACTAATTCCTCCAAGAGATGACTATTTATGGGTCTTTCGAGTACTTTCACTTATCC
>WOGR01002588.1:0-17188 GCA_015342045.1 Leptinotarsa lineolata | reverse complement strand
TCTTTTCAGGTTTTTTGCTTAATATATTTGCCATTTTCAGCTACTCTTTTAATTTTCAATTGTATTGTTTATTTCAGGGATTTCAAATCATTTTATATGATATTAGACAATGGAAGTCCGAACTGATGAATTTCAACATTAATTGTTTTTAACACGTTGTTTATCAGACAATCTATGTATTTATTTCTTCAAAATATTCAAAACTTCTACCTCTCCCTCTTGGTTCGGTTCTCACCTGAAAGAAATGATCAACGACGAAAAACACATATAAGGAAACAGACAACATTAATTGCTGTTATGATTTCTGTAATTTGAGGGACAGTTGTAAAGCTATTCGTGATCAGTGCTATGAAAATTACATTAATGAAATCGAAGATAATATTTCTGATAATCCAAAGCATTTTTGGGGTTAAATTCAGAGTAAAAGGAAGGATTATAAGCTACTTTCGCCATGTTTAATGAAAATGAAGTCGGCAATAATACTTCTGAGATCGTCAATTTGTTTACCTCTTATTTTTCAACTGTATATAACAACCAGACAGTGAATTTTACCCCTGAATATAACTTTGAAAACAAAGTCTATATCAACAATTACAGTGTTACTGTTGAGGATATAATAGATAATGTTTTCTCTGTTTCACCTAAGCTCACAATGAGACCTGATGGAATATCTCTATTTTTTATAAATAAATATATATACATTTCAGCATTACGAAATATCTTTAATCAAATCTTTTCTCCAGACAACTTCCCAGATTATTGAAAAAATAGCTTCCTGAAACCAATACATAAACTAGGAGATGAAAAAATATTAGAAATTATAGAGCAATTTACAATCAGTGAGAGATGGCAAAGATGTTTGATTCTGTGCTTACAAAAATACTTTCCTGGGACTGTAAGTCTTTACTCAATCCCCAACAACACGCTTTCTCAGAAGGTAAATCCACTTGTACCAACCAACCTTGCTCTTTACACAAACTACTAAACATAAAATCTTGAGAGGAGGCTACAGGTTGAATCTGTTTATACTAAGTACTAAGTTTTCCAAAGCCTTCAACAGAGTCAACCACGGCCTGCTTATAGCTAAAATTCAAGCGCTTGGTATAGGCGGAAATATTCTGCAACTAACCAATAGCTTCTTAGCTGCTAGAACTCTGGTGAAATACGGAGATACAATATCTACGCCCATTCAGGTTCCATCAGGGGTACCACAGGGATCCCATATGGGCCCACTGCTGTTCAACTTGTTTGTATCGGACATAAAGGTTGTTTTCAAATATTCAGAATTTCTTATGTTTGCGGACGATCTCAAACTTCATAGGGCAATTACTTGCCGGATAGATGCTGGATTAATTCAAAAAATCTCAACGCTTTTTCCATGTCGTGTAGAAATAATTTGTTAGAGGTTAACATCGACAAGTATCAAATCATTACGTTCGCTAAAATTAGAAGTCCAATATTCTTTGAATATAAATTGAATAATATAGCTCTTAAGAGAAAAAAAATTGCGATCTGGGAGTTAAATTTGAAAGTGAAATTAATTTCAATCTCCCAATATTAGAAATTGTGGCAAAAAGTTCCAAAATCTAGGTTTTGTGTTGAGAATCTCAACTGATTTTTCAGTTGGAACAAATAAGGGTTTATATTGTGCTTTCGTAAGATCCATTCTTGAATATTGTTCGGTGATATGGGACCCATACTATAATGTATATATCGATTTGATTGGGATTGTTCGAAAGAAATTCTTAAGGAATTGTGCTTTTCACCTTGGTATTCAACGAGATGAATATGAGTGCAGTCAATTCTTAACCAAGTTAAATAAAAAATCATTGGAAGATAGGAGAAGTTCTATGAACTTGAGTTTCCTCTTCAAAATAATAAATAGTGAGATAAACTGTCCAAAACTACTTCAACTGATAACTTTTATATCGAACAAAAAATACGGAAATTCTGGAATTTTTCATATAAATTTTTTCCGTTCCAATTATGTTTTGAACAATCCGATTTCTCGTATTCTGCAGCTGAGAAATCAGTATTATAATAACTTTGATTTATTTAATGTATCATATCAGTTCTTTGAAAATCATTTGAAAAGACTATAGCGTTTCCGAAGCTTTTCTTTACCTTACCACTTTCTTTCTAAGTACCAAATTTATTTCATCTTTTAGTAATGTAGTCACTAGACATGGAGATTCATTATTATTTTGTATTTTACACTTCGCTAAATGTTTTGTGAAATTGTAATGTAGATATTTAGACATAACCATCCAAAAATTCTTTGTAGTTCGTCACACTTTGTTGAATATGTTTTTGTAAATTGGCTTTGCCGTTAAATGAATAAATAAATAAATAAAAACAGTAAAGGTCATTGTAAAGGAAATTAAAATATCTTTCAAACGAAGGGGCAGTAGACCCGTTTCCCTTCTTCATCAAAAATGACCGAAAGTGATTCCTTTTTATCAAATTCTGTCCGACTTTGATATCTTGCCCCGTTCGAAAATTGAGAGTGTGTACTGTTCAAGTCCGCACTGTTCAATACTTCCTGGCTATAATGAATATGAATGATCATTAATTATCAGTTCATCAATAATTCAACATATTCGTGATAGTTGGTATCCCTGTTTGCAGATAGATGAATGCGGAAGACTATGGGTGTTAGATACAGGCAGACTACTGGATAAAATAATCTGTCCTCCACAATTACTAGCTTTCGACTTGAAAAATGTAAGTTCCCTAAAATCACCAACGCGGATGATGATTATTATTGCGATATTTTTTAGAACTCAGTTATCCACAGATACGAAATTCCTAGCAGCCAGATAGAATCTCGTTCTATTCTAGTCACTCCCGTTGTAGAGATAAGGGATACAGGAAATCAATGTGAAAATACGTTCGTCTACTTGGCAGATTGTCAGACATACTCCATCATCGTTTACGACCAGCAACGACAGACTTCTTGGAGAGTATCTGACAAGACAATGTATCCATATCCCAACTTCGGTACTTATAATATTGCTGGTAAGTGATGTAATTTTCTTTTTTGAAGCATTGTGATGATAATAATAATTGAGTTGAAATCCAATGCGCGTAGCACTCACCAAACAGCGCTGTTCCGTTTCACCACAGGTCTCATCAGTGGTGCTAGGCTGAATCTCAGATGCTAATATATTGGGAAAATGTTGTTCATTCCGTATTAGATCAGTGAACGTATTTGTAATAAAGTTATTATAGAGTTATCAAAGCGGGCTTTCTGGTTATTATATTGGCGACGAAGATTCAGGAGAAAGGCGATTTGAAAGTTGAACAAATATGGCATTAATTGGAGCAATTCAGTCGTTTGATCCAAAAAGTAACAATTTCATCCTAAAAATGATGGCAGAGTATCCGCACTTCTGAGTTTAATTGGAGCAGATACATACAAAGTACTTCGAGATTATTGCACACCTAATCTACCAAAGGGAAAGTCTTATGAACAATTGTGTACCTCACTGAAAACTCAATTTTCCTCAAATAACCTGTGTATATCGTAAAAGAATTGACTGTTACAAAGCTAGACAGAAAGAAAATGAATCAGTTAGCAAGTGTTATGCAAGAATTCATAATTTGGCAACACACTGTGAGTTTGGACAGCAGTTAAATGGAATTTCGAAGGACAAATTCGTTTGTATAATGCAAAAGGGCAGAATAAGAGATCGTTTATATGAAGAAAAGCTCGATGTCAAACTAGATAAATTATTGGAGACAGCTCTCACCAAAGAAATATCGAATCTAGCTGAAAACAAACATGATGTGAACGTGCTAGAAAAATATAACGGTAAGCATAGAAATAGAAGAGGTTTCGGGTAGTAAGATTTTGGAAAATCACCAAGGAAATGGAAATGTAAGTGTTGTGGACATTTTCATACAAGGCAGCAGAAATGTAAATATGGAAATTATGTTTGCAATTTTTGTAAAAGAGTTGGTCATCTTCAGAAGGTTTGTTCTAGTGATGAAAGTACACATCGAAATGTAATTGAAGTAATCATATTGACATCACCAAGTCAACCACACATTGTTTACACAACATTTTGGTGACAGACACTAATCTAATACAGAATGAATAACATTTTCTCACTTTATTGCATTGTGTCTGATAATGGTTCGCAATTTGTATCAAAAGAGTTTGAAAATTTTTTATTGAAGAAAGATATTAGACACATTACGTCTGCACCAAACCACTCAGCTAAAAATAATGCTGCTGAAAATACTATCAAATCATTGAAACGAGGTTTCGAGGCAGATTTACTAGATGAAAAAATAAGAGAACTTCAACTGAAATTTAATATGTAGGTATATATTATATTATCGTGATGCTATTCACTGTTCAACTAATGGATTACCGTATTGAATAAAAAAAGAGTCAAAGTTCACTTGTAAAAAAGAACGCAAACAATTCAAGTTGGGGGAAAAAGTTATGATACAAGATTATAGAATACCTAACAGTGTAGACTGGGTTGAAGCGGTTATGATAAAATTTTTAGAAAAAAGGAATTTTCTTTGTAAAGTACATGGAAGGTTTTGGAGAAGGCACATTGACCAGATGGAAAAATTATGTGAACGGTTTATTCAAACCAATTCCTGTAATGATAAAGAAATTAAATCTGACTTTAACATAACTCCAAAAGTTTCGGCGCTGGTGTTACCTATTTCTTCAGGTACAATCAGTAAGTGTACTGATTATACAGAAGAAATTGAAAAAATGTCCAATTCTTCCATTATCAATAATGATCCAAATACAGATGGTTCTAGTTCAACAATTACTGAATCGGTATCTACTTCAAGACCTAAATGTTGTTCATTCTGTATTAGATCAGTGAACGTGTTTGTTTATTATAGTAGTGTCTGTCATGAAAATGTTGTGTAAACAATGTGTTGGGTGACGGTGATGTCAATAAGATTACTTCAATTTCGTATTGCATTCATACTTTTAATAAAGTTATTATAGCGGGCTTTCTGGTTATTATGCTTTGCTGTACTCAACTGTCTGAGAACTAGTTACTCTGCAGTGAGAGCTGTGGTGAAAGATAGAATCAAATCCTGTCGGCGGTCGTTGTAGAAGCTTGGCTTTGCAACTGACCGCATTGGGGAGCCTTGTGGAATGAGTTTTTTGTCGATCCTATAGATGACGTCTTCTCAAGGGAAGATAACATCGATCCTAGTAAATAATATTGTTCATTTCGATTATACATACAAAAATTGACATCATAAACGGAAATAGTGAAATGAACAGAAAAATCACTGAAGCTGAGTCATCCCAGCTTGTATGTAATATGATACATGGACTAGATGAGAAAAGGTGAGGTGAACGTTTTTATTTTATTTACTTATTGAATATAGAATAACTTCATCATATGTGCATGTAGAAAAGTATTTATAACACAGACATAGGATTGTTGGGTATTGTTCTAGAGAGAGAAGAAATGAGCCAATACGTTTTTTTCAGAAAATTATCTCTTCTGGATATTATACTCCTTTCAATTTGAACACTTCCTGATGCTGGATCAGTTCTGTATCTGTAGAGTAGGGAGTGCGAATGTAGGCCCACAGCACTTAGGCCACATGTGACCTTAGGAGTTGTTCTTCTAGGTCATCGTCCATTCTGTCTTTTCCAGAAAGGTGGACAGGTCGCTAGGAGACATCTCTTTTATATCGGAAGATGTAGGCCAAAACTCGTCGAACACACACTCTCTTACTGACGATAACTCCGGACATTCATATAAGACATGCCTAACAGTTTCATCTTTCTGTTCACACATCCTGCATAGAGGTGTGTCCACCAGCCCCATAGTATGGAGGTGTTTTATTAGTTGACAGTGGCCTGTCAAAAATCCTACTATTTTTCCTGGTCATCACAAAATATTTCTTTGGCGCCAGCTTCCCAGGGTCACCCAGGGTGTTCCTGGCAAGACTGCATCTTTTGATTCCATCCCATCTCTCCAGGGATTGAGCATGGGTGTAACGTTTGGCTAGTTCCGCAATTGTCGAAGTCATCAGGCCATAGCTGTCACTGGGTTCTAAGATTCTTAGTCCGGCCACTTTCCTGGCTAAAGAATCGGCATTGCGATTACCTTTACTCCTATCGTGCCCTTTAACCCACATCAGGATAATATTATTATCTACCAAGCCGTTGTCTAAGTCTTGGTAGCACTCTAGTATTAGCCCTGAGGTAACACGTTGTCTGTTCAAGGCTAATAGGGCTACTGTCAGTGCAATTTATTATCTTTTTACCAGAAATTCCTTTCCTGGTTATCTCTTTTGTGGCGATTGAGATACTAGCTAGTTCTGTTTGAACCACGCTGATATTTTTTCCCATTCCCTACATCTTTAGGCTTAGTAATCTGGAGTACACTCCACATCCTGAGCCTTTCTTGGTTTTTGAGCCACCTGTATCTATGCGTATTGCATTTACAGCATATGACTCTGTGTTTGGTTTAATTTGTATTTTGTGGGGTTTATTAAACACAAACCTGGGTTCAGTTGCATCACTGACTGCCTGCAGCAGAGGTAGCGCAGTAAGCGCTTCTCGCTATAGGCTTATCCTCAATTGACCCATTCCTAGTTCGCGGGTTACACCAGCTGTGCGCAATCGTAACATGGCCATTAACGCAACCTTGTTAACATACAGGTCTAGAGAGGTCAGACAAGTAATTAATTCCATTGCCACGGTTGGTGTTGTTCTCATGGCTCCTGTGATGATAAAACAAGCCAATCACTGTATTTGATATAATTTTTGGATGGCCGTAAAACCTTCAGTCCCCATGTGATGGCGCCGTACGTTAACATAGGTCTTATTATTGCAATGAAGATCCAGGTAAAAAGACCCCGTGTGCGTCCGACTGTCATTTGATATTGCTCAAAAGCCACATATGCTCTTTTTGCTCTACACTGTAGGTAAGAGTTCCATGTTAGCTTCCTGTCAAGGGGTATTTAACCTTTTCAGGGAAGTTTAGTTTGCTTTTGAAGATTTCGGGAGATTTTAAGCCCGACAAACTTCTTTTCTTGGTGAAAAGAGCCATCTCAGTCGTCTTGGGATTGATCGACAGTGAGTGTTCCTCACACCATGTTTCTATTAATATGAACCCACCCTGCGCTCTATCGCACAGTGTGTTCACAAATTTGTCAGTCTGCAAGATAACTGTGTCATCTGGATATGCAATTGTGTAGAATCCATTATTGTTGAGGTGATTTAAAAAAATATCATCAACTCTCTCTAGTGAATGGGTAATTTCAGTTTAGAAATTTCAATGCATGTGAAATCCAAAGATGTACTTTCTTCTACACTTATTATTAAAAAAGTGCTTCTTGCTTCTAGTAAAATCATGAATAAACACAACAAATCGTGAAATTCCAATAGTGTCATAGAAAGGTAGTACTTTTTTCTTCACCTAATTGCTCACTTCTAAGAACGTTTCCTTATTACACGATAGTGTAGGCTGCAGAAATGTAAATATGTATGAAGAACAGGAAATGTAACCTTTGCTCACTGACTAACAAAGATAACAGATAACTATATGGTTTTTCATGATACGATAATGAACTTGAATAAAAAGGAACTATGAAAATAATAGTTGAGAAACATAATCGAATATTTGAACAATGGAGAAACGATATAATATAAGAGATTCTAAAGTTCGGGTTGAACCATGTCTTGAGTTTTTCGTTGTTTGAATATTTGAAGCTATTTTGAAGAATTTGCGCCAAAGTAGGCGAAGACCGGGGAAGTGAGCAGATTGAAATCCCGGAATCAAGCAACAAAAACCTAAAAGTGTGTAATTATCTGAGAAATAGACCAATAACTCAAACCTCAGTATAGTCATATTTTCCAATTTTCTAAACTAGATTCAAAGGCGGAGCCAAAATGTCAAAAAGCCGAACTTCAAAATTCAAGACTGCTGATGATGTATTAGGATGTAAACACATTCTAACAAACTACTACATTTTAAACGATCAACTGCATAGCGTCTGGTGTTGAATCATTAATGCGTTGTGTGCCCTGACTTTCAACAATATACCATTTTTTATGGTACAGAAAAAAGTGGCTTTCAAATGACTTGAATTCTATGAGCTGAATTAGATTTCAGAAGACTAGCAAGCAATGAAAACTTCTACTCTGAAACAATCAGAGAGGCTATCGAAATTGAAAACCGACGTAGAAGTTTGACAAGAGGGATGAAGCTTAAAGATTACCAGCAACATGAATATCCATCTTATCACTCTACAAAATCAAACAGACCGAACACTGCCAAAAGCAAAACTTAGCACGTGATTGTTCAGGTATAATAACAAAGGCTACAGTACAGGTAATCGGGCCAACCCAGGTAGTGGGAGCAATGGAGATCGAGTGTATCAGTCTAGTTCCGATTTCCAGACATCACCAGAAGATGGCAAATGGGACTCCGCCAAAACTTTGTGAAAACAATCCTTGTGAGGTTCCGAAACACAAAACACAGAGCGAAACCCGAAAAAATGTACGACTAATTTTTCATTATTGAATAGCCTTTCGACTCATTTTTAACGTTCTTTGCGACTTTCACTACAATAACAGTGTCTGAACATCCAACTTGTGTGAAAAATTGTAAAAATAACATATAGAACTACATTTTTAATGGAAAATGAATATTCAAAATTTCACAATCATTGGTGAAGCAAAAATTGATTCACTATTGCAATCACCGTAGTGATTGTTTTGAGAGAAATTTCAGGGAACAACTTCTATAATTAAATTATTTCTCATTCGACAAATGATTCGTGAGTTTAAGACAAAAAATTATTATCTCCGTTTTATTCTGCAAGTGTCTGTCATGCATAATAATCGCAAATGCACAGTTCTACAACTGAAAACACCCCAAACCTCTCAGCATTTACCGTTTAATGTCACTGTGTTGATCGAACTATCGCCATATCTTTGTAGTCTATATACAAGAGCCATATCGTTGAAATGTTTTCCTATTCGGGAGTACCTCAGGGAGATACTTCAATTGCTCTGAAGAAATGTTATAACTCAAAGGGGTATCACTAAGTGGGCGACATCTGATTTAACCATTCGAAAGTAAAACTCTAGGAAAACATTGATCATTGTCCTAAAGGGCCACAGTAACACATAAATTCGAATAGTTGTTTATGAGTTTATCTAATTACAGCTCGTCTAATTTCAGCTCAACGTCAACAATACTTTTACTCCATACTTTTCGAAAATAATTTCGTTAAAACATCAGCAGCATCAGTCAAAGCATGTCAAATTCAATCAATTTTTGACTCAGAACAATAATATACCTAACATGACAAATGGCAATTGGCAATACGACATAACCTCTTTTCTTTAAAGTCAATACTTGATAACAGAAACGGCGTAGTATTGAAATTTCAAATGTATACTTAATAAGGATACACTTTTACAAATCATAATTCATTTCTTGGTAATTCAGAAAGTTAAGAATTGACGTACAATGGCAGCTGTATTGAAAAAGCGAGCGTTAGCTGAATATAGTCAAACAATTCAGGTAAGAGATTTTTTGTCTTTCAACTTTTGTGTACTAAAAATAATTTTTAGGAACCACCAGTTGTTCCGCTGAAAAAACTCCGACTAATAAAAAAGCCAATAGCGACCACAACCACTTCTTTTGTAACCCTGGTCAATCTCCTTGAGGAATGCAAAGATAGTGGCGAAAAACTAAAAATTATACTTCAGATATCGGAAACTGATCTGAAAGTCCTGGAAGTAGCAGAAGCTATCAAAAAGTTGAGCGACCACTTCAAAGGAGAATGTGAATCAACTGTGAGGGTAAAGATTCTATCATTATTGTGTGATATGGGACACGTTAACAATTCTGAGGTGGCTGCGATCATTGACGAGACAATTTCTCTTATAAAAACTGATAAGTCTCATAAGGTTGTAGCTCAAGGCATGAACACCATATTGAAGCTAGGTAAACTTGTCCCAGATAATGCTGCAGCATTCCACCAAAAACTGGTGGAAGTTGCAAAAACTTACTTGAAAGATACTAGTCATGCTGTCAAATGCAAGTGTTTGGAAATAATTGGTGTGCATTCACCATTATGTACAGGAGAAGGTACTGAGAAATTAATTTATTTAATTAGTTCGTACTTTAGTAATGATGATGCTAGAGTAAGATGTCAAGCTTTCCTAACAATAGTAGCATTGCATGAAAGAGGCTTCAAAATAAATCCAATCATTTATGTGGACGTATGTGAGGCCCTGAAGGATGACTATGAGATAGTGAGACATGTTGTATTAAAGCTGATATGGCTGTTAGGAATTTCATATCCGGAGAAGTAAGTTTACATATGTAAAAATTGTTCAATAATTCTTTTTACTCTTAAGGAAAATTATGTTTCATCATCAAATTTTTAAAATTTGGTATTTTCGAAATTGTAGTATTCATAATGAGGTTTAAAGATACAGTATGTTGTAGTTGAGATATACCTGCCAGTTTTTATAATAGTAGTTGGCATATCTCACATTTAACATTCGTCCATAGATATATTTATCAGAATAATGAATTTAATGGAAAACCATTTTGTATAAGGAAATTACAGGATATTTTGCATCTATTTTAACTAATATACAATTCTCAAGTATGCTTTAATGGCATTTCAATTCATTTTCAGTGAAATTTTACTACCTGGTAGTGAACATGAAATAAGACTAATAGACGATGCTTTTGGAAAAATCTGCAATGGTGTGTCTGATCTTTCAATGAATGTACGAACTCTGGCTGCCAGTCTTTTAGGTTCCATGAAATTAGTTAGTCCTAAGTTTCTAAATCAAACTCTGGATAAGAAACTGATGTCCAATATGAGGAGAAAAGTAAGTATCACCAAATTGTGTGGAGATGAAAAAATACTTTTTTGCTCAACCTCACTACGTAAAGTGGTTGATGAACTCATATGTATTGATAAATGTAGTAAATTTCATATTTATTGACTGTGTACATTTGAATTATTGTAATTTTCTAGAGGACAGCCCATGAATTGGCTTGGGAGAATGTCACTAGCGGAGAGTGGGCAAGTGGAAAGAAATGGGCTGACGATGCACCTAAGGAAGTTATCGATGCCGATAGTATCAGTTTGATGAGTAGCGGTGCATGTGGAGCATTTGTACACGGATTGGAAGATGAATTTTTAGGTAACTCGATAATCATTTATAGTAGCAATAGTCTATTGAAAGCAATTAGTTTTTTGCAAAACACTCCTTTTTGACAGGAAAAATGTACATCGACTGCATTTGCTCCTGAAGAGGAAGCTTATTTGAAAGTTGAAAATTGACTTCTGCAATAACATCCTACCCCCCATTTCAATTTTCAGCAATAGAAAAATCTCGAATATTATATCTTCAGAATGAGTGTCAGTTTTCTCAATTATTATAGAATTTCACATTTTGTATAGACAGACAAATATTTAAATATAGCAAACCTTTCAATTTACTTGTGAGAGAAATTTTAAATGTCTTTTTTTTAGAGGTTAGGTCCGCAGCTGTTGAATCCCTGTGCCAACTGTCTATAAGTAACCCACAATTTGCAAATATGGCTCTAGATTTTCTGGTAGATATGTTCAATGATGAAATTGAAGATGTTAGACTGAAAGCTATCGACAGTTTGAGAATGATATCTGAACATATCATACTCAGAGATGATCAATTGGAAACAATATTGGGTAAGAAACTGATGAACACCACTGTTCTGTCTATTTCAATCAAATTTATTATTTCTTGGTCTTCGTCTTGGAAAAGGGTATTAGTATAACCATAAAAAAGTTTATAAGTAACGTTATCAATGTTATGAAGCATGGACTTTTGTTAAACATTCAAAATTAATATTCAGAATAAAATTTTTGAAATAGGGTTGATTAAATCACCTAAAAAACTAATTTTTTCAACCCTTGATTATATCATGTTCAAGAAGAAAGAGATTAATGGGAGACAAATCATTTTCTGTTAATTATAATAATCACTTCATAAACAGTAATGAGGTAAATCTTCAAGGCATGTTAAACAAGTTTGCAAAGACAAACCGAAGTCAGAAGTAATTCAAAGTTTTTTAAACTTCCAAGTAATCCTCATCATTGGAGTTATAATCAGGATAAAGCAAATTTAAACTTCATGATATTCAAATATACAAAAATTTCTTAGTAATATTTCCTATCGCAATGACGGTATTTCTCAACTACAATTGTATTTCAGTTCAATTAATGAATTTCAGAGATTATGTAAATAGTCCACTTAACAATTCTTTGACAGCAACTAATCCTCTGTTGGGCGACAGTTATTTTCTTCTTATATACTAGACTTCTGTTGAACTCAAATATCATTAATCTAAAATTTTTATACAATCTGGTAAGGAAAGAAGTATTGATACCAACATTTCTTAAAACAGTCTTCTTTGAAAAAAAAACCAACTGCCTTGACTATAAGTCTTGTCGCTGTCACTTCTTCAGTTCATGATATCACTTGTATTTATTCGTTCTATAGGTGCCGTAGAGGATTTCTCCCAAGATGTTAGGGAAGGATTGCATAGGATGTTAGCTTCGTGCAAGATGTCGACAACTGCAGGTCTAAAAATGTGTGTGGAGAAGTTGTTGGACAACTTAAAAAGGTACCCGCAGGACAAAAGGTCTACTTTCAGATGTCTACAGAAAGTTGGATCCCAACATCCGGAGTTGGTGTTGCCCCTGGTGCCACAATTCTTGAACATACATCCGTTCTTTGATACCGCCGAACCTGATGTGGAAAATCCTCAGTGTATCCTTTTATATGAGTTATTATTATCATAAATTGGTCTACGCTAGATTTTAGAGTTGATGGTTGAGTAATATTCGTCGACAAGGACATTCACTGGGTGTTAATTTTTATCATAAAATTAAATGGAATTCAACAGATGATCCATTTTGTGTTGTTATATTTCGCTACAGCAACAACTTCACTTCTTCCAGAAACTTCAATGTTCATTGAATGGGAAGCAATTAATAAGTAAATTAATATAAAGAGTTGAGTGAGTGAGGGGGGAAAGAGGCAAAATTGCTAATTACATACAGTAACAAGTATTCTTTAAGTTATACCTGACTCTGAATTTTCCATATTTCCTCAATGTTTTCAGAAACCAATGTTGTAATTTAATTCAGTCCTTCATAATAATTTAACTGTTGTTCTTCATTCGACTCATTATTAAATGTGAAGAAATTTGTGGAAACTAACCTCACACATTAAATAATAAAAATATTCTATTCTGAAAAGTTAGTATGCTTTCCAAGTAAGCATTCTCTTGAGGTCTGAGAGCACTTAAAAGTCGCTGGGGGCTAGATCTGGAGAATACGGTGGATCGAGAAGAATTTGTAAGACCATTCACGCAATTTCACCAGTTTTCATTGATTTGTTTCAAGGTTCATTGTCTTGATGGAGTAGCAATAACGTTATATGACAATCGCTGTAGATGGTTTTTCAATTTTCAAGATAGTATGTATTGTATGTGTTTGGATAAGATTGTTTAATGTTTGTCTATATTTGTGCAGATATATCTTTCACTCTGTATTCAAGGTATTTTAATGTGATTTGTACTTTATATGTATGTGTATGGGTATATGTGTGTATACAGGGTGTCAATTTGAAAACTTCCCACCCTTAATATCTTCCTTCCAGGAAACAATATGGAAAATCGAAAAAACAGGTCAATTTTATCGTCAAGGGGGACACTTTCAAGGACTATTTGTAGCCCTTGTGGTTCAACCCCTAGGAGGGGTAGATATTACCCTAAGAATTTTGAATGCGATGGGGGGTCAAGTGGCACATCATTTTGGTTGGCGTTCAATTCTGCTTCCAATGGTACCCTGACTTATAATTTTTATGAGCAGTTTCCGAAAAATAGCGTTCTCAACCAACAGAAGTAATTTTTAGAACCCCTATACTGAGATGCATGGTTTGACCAGAACTGGTAAGAATATTAGGTGGTACCGTTCCAACCCTTTATTAGGGGTAACATCAGCCATTTACTCCAATTAATTTACGTCAAAAAGTAGTCTAATAGTAAAGCGTAGATGTTAGTAAAGTTGTGTTTAGTAAATGCTGAACTTTTAATTCTCATCGCAGAAAGTGTACAGATAGCCGTCTTCTTTTGCTACTTCTGCTTGAAAAAATTGATTCCCAAATTAGAACGATGTGGTAGTATTGTGCATACAGTTGTACCTGTTGTGCTGTTTAGAGATTACTTTAATCAGTGTATAAAAGTCTAAAATGGTTTACATTCTTCAAAACATAATTGAAATGATTTTAATTTATAAAGACTTTCTAAAGTGCGCACGAAGGGCAACATGTAGTTTCAACGAAAGGGAAAATTGTCGCTATTGGAATGACGAAAACCCACAAAAGTTGATGTTTGGGCTGGTATTCTTGGAAATGCCATTATTGGTCCATTATTTCTGGAAGAAAACTGGCAATCTGTACCTTGAAATGCTTTAGAGAGACTATCGATCCTCTTGTGACTTACGAGTTAGAACCTCAAACGGATACGGAAGGTAATGAACTTTTGCAGGAGGAGCTGTTACATTTCCAGCAGGACGGTACTCCACCCCATTATCTTATTCCCGTCCGACAGTGGTTAAACGAGAGATTTCCGGATAGATGGATTGGCAGAAGGGGAGCAATTGACTGGCCTCCGAGATCACTGGATTTTACACTCTTAGATTTTTTCTTTGGGGGCATCTTCAATCCGTTGTTTATAAATCACAACCTTCTGATATTGGAGAAGTTGAAAGTCGAATTACAGCAGCATGCCAGTCAATTCCTGGTTCTCCGTAATGTTAGAGGGGGAGTTCCTAAACAGACTTTATTACTGAACAGTTTATAAGATGAGCGCAGGTGGAGTTTATGTTTGAAATGTCTTTCTCGCAAATTGAATTTTATTTTGTAAAAGGACAATAACCAACAAATGAAAAAATTCCATGCATAAAATATTTATTCCTGTCATTCAAGGGCTGAAACGGTGCCACCTACTCTTCTAACCATTTTTATTAAAAGGAGTCAATACAATTATACGTCTCAGAATAGGCAAATTTTAATTACATATGTAAGTTTAGAATGTGTCCCCTCTGACTATAAACTTGACCTGTTTTTTCGATTCCTCATATTATTTACTGGAAGGAAGATATTAAGGGTGGGAAGTTTTCAAATTGTATATTGTTGTATAGTGACTGAAGAAAATTTGCATGTTTGTCAATAAGACAGTAAAGCATATTATTAGATATCAGGAATAACCTAGGTTATCTAACAAGTCCACTAACGTGGCACTTTCTACTGAATCATCGCGTAAAGAGATTTGGAATGTCTGCAGGTTCGAGTGTCTTTTCTGTTTTGAAGATGGCCCAAATCACGTTTTCAATGTTTGACAGAGTTTCTCTCAACATCAATCTTGAAAGATCATCTACTAATCAGCTTCGTTCAGAGCTGGACTAATTTGGTGGAGTTTGAATTGGTATGAGCCACAATAAACCTTTACGGGTTATAGTGGATGGTTGAATAGACCCAACCACTTTGGACCAAACCTAATCTAAATAGTTGAATCGAAAACCTCAATTTAATAAAATAACGCACATACTATTAACCTTAACCTATATATAGATATCTGTCTACTGATTTTGATACTGAATGCTGCCAAACATTCTCTCACAATAATGCAGTTGCTTGAACCGCATACCATCAGGCATTATTTGTATCTAAGAGATACAATGACTCAATATGTGCCCATTCTCAACCTTCCAGATTCCAACTTCAACTCGTTATCGAGACCGATGTCTGTTCCTGAGAGCCTGAACTTCTTGAATAATGTCATAAATAATTTAGATATGGCAGAGAGTTCCGTAAGGTCAGTAATATTCATATTGTTACGTTTTTACCCGTGGGTTCAATAATAATTGACTACACTGAAAATAACCAAACTAAACTTTATATGACTTTAGTTGTAACAAACAACTAAAACTATTTGAATGTCTATCGCCTTGTTAGATCGCTCCGCGTACCGCACTGTACTCGCACTAGACTAGACTGTCTGATAGACGAGTGGATAACGCTTATATTTGGCAATCGAACATGTTAGATTTTTCCTTGGAATTCCATCGAACGACGGTAACGGTGTTCTCGACACATGTAGACTGCAGGCGAACATCATCGAAAATTCGCGAAACTTCACTCGGGCCGAGCGCGCTCCTAGCCACGTCACAGATGTTTTACGGCTACCAGTGGCGGACTGCGTTACTTTCTTCAGGGCATGATTTATAACAATATTATTTATTTGTTCATTATTCTAGTGTCTGACATTTCAAATATTATTAATTTTCACTTTTTTCAAACTGAGGGATATTATTTATTGTTTAAAATTGGCAATTGTGGTCTTGAAAGTGGTGGAATGATTTAACATTGTTTTCTTTTCAGATAAGCATACATTTCCTTTTAGTTGAATGCAAATATAATTTGTTTGAAGAAAGTAAAAAATCAACATAAATCAATTATATATTCATAGAATAATGTTTAACTTTTTTTAAAATTAATGAAATATCAAATTCAATGATTATGTACATGGCACTCGATATAAAACTAAAATAACTGCAGAAAATAAAATTAATGAACAAATTGACCAAAGAAGTTTTCAATTATATAGCTTTCTATGATGAAATACCAGATGAATGAAAGACAATAAAATCATTATATATCTTCAAAAAAAATTAACAATTGGATGATTGAAACTTTTAGAATTTTTTTATGATCTTCGGGATAATCAAAATTAAACTATTTTTGAAATGTTCTTACAAATTATAGGTTTCGCATATATAAAACAAGTTTGGCATCATTGAGAGAACCTTCCTCATTTGAACTTTTCAAATGTTACCTCGAAAACAGAAAGCAAGCTGTAAGAATGAACGATAATACTAGTGATCTGAAGCGAGTTAATTGCGGTGTTCTTCAAAGCACAGCATTGGGTCCTTTATTGTTCAACATTTATATTGATGGTTTATTCAAATTACACAGTGAAGGTGAGATCATTGGATATGCTCATGATACGGCAATATTTTATGAGGCAGAAACCTGGACTTTGCTCGAGAAAAAAGTTGAAAAAGACTTTGAACTAGTAAAAAAATGGTTTGACAA
>WOGR01002587.1:0-17188 GCA_015342045.1 Leptinotarsa lineolata | reverse complement strand
AACGTATGGCATTTATTATTTCGGGTTGATGGTTTCTTCGTTATTCGTTCGTGGGCGGTGCGTTTGAGGTTTGTTGATACAGGATACAGTGTGGTACGTACTACGTAGTGAGTGATAGTGTTTTTTCGGGCATATTATGTATTTATATTAAAAATTGATGGTAAAGTAATGATACCCAAGCATTTAAAAAAAAAATAATCATAACTATTTGTCAATATCTCTTAATTTATTGCAATGAATAATGAATAGTCTCAAATTTTATGGGGAGGCTGAGCCTCCCTTGCCTCCTCTGACGAGCCGCCGCTGCTGAATACAATTCACCAAAGGAAAGTGAAAAACAGTCCAGCACATATTTCACGGAATGCTGAATATGTGGGAAGGAAGTGAGCTTATCAAAAATTGGCATTTATAGAAGAGAGTGTGAGGAATGCAGTGCCGAAGATAAAATAGATTATCAGCGATGCACCAGTTGCGATACTTATAAAATGGACTGCTGGATAATCTATGCAGGCAATGTCGAACTGATTTGGTGATATGTGAACGTGTCGGGTTTTTCTTCAAGGATATCACTGACCATCAACTGAGTTGTTGGTGTTTAGACGAGAAGCAGAGGCTTGAGCGAGAAGAGTTAAGAAAAATTCATGGTCGTCTAGAAAGGAGATATGTGTTTGAACCTGTCAATCATGATTGATGAACAATTGTAGAATAAATAAGAAAAAAACTGTTTTGCAAATTACTTTTAATTCTTCAATCCATTTCAGACAAATGAAAAGTTCACATCAAATCATTTCACAACAAAAATATATAAATTTGAAATGATAACTGAAGATCTGTTTTACAAGAAATGCACAATATTCAAATTATCAAACTTTTATCTATCCACGAGTTTTTTTGTCTTTGGAGAATCCGAGCAATTTTACCAAAACTTTTCCATGTTTTCTCTTCGTGTTTTGTGGATGTTTTTACATCAATAGGCTTCATTCCGATGCTTCTATGGACTCTATTTTTGTACAGATTCTTTATATGTGGGAGGATTTTCAGCCACTTATGATGTCCTTGAACTGAAAATTTTTATACAGCCAGTTTTTCAATGTTCTAATGACTCGCTCAGCAATGGCAGTTTTCTTAGTGCTGAATGTCGTATAATGATTAATGTGATGTTTCGCCATTAGCAATGAGAATTGTGCATTATAAAATTCAGTGCCGTGATCGAATTGCAGGTTTTTTGGCTTGCTTTTTGCATTCTTCAGCACTCTATCCATAGCTGCAGTAACTGACTTTCCAGTTTTATTTTTGAAGGGCTTTGTCAATAAGAACTTTTACGATTAGGGCGTGACTATAACCACGATGATTTTCTCGGGCATACGGTTGCATTTCCATCAAATGTATCTGCCATAAATCCGAAAAACTTCTTATTATCGTTTTTCGTCGAGGGAAATTTTGTCACGCCGACTATGTAACTCACAACCTGCCTTTTTGCAGTACTCATTACTTCTTTTACTCTTACATCAAGACGTTTCGTCCTTGGTTAGGGACTTTTTCAATTGTTTATTAAAATAATATTTGTTTACACTGGACATTTGTTGAATGTTTATAACACGTTTTCAGTCGGTACGTACCGGCTGAAAAAAGAAAAATTTTATTTCAGAAAACCACGTCAAATGTCCAGTGTAAACAAATATTGATTTGAATAAACAATCAAAAAAGCCCCTAACCAGGGAGGAAAAGTTCCCCCTCTTCTCAAGAGTTCACCGATGACCTTGAAATCAAGTGACGCTTCACGACCTTCAGCAATTAGTGACCTTTCTCATCGAGTGACCTACGGAATAAAATGACCTCCACCCTTAAACGACATTTACCTTTGAACGACATTTAACTTTCAACGACCTTCACCTTCAAATGACCCTCACCTTTAAATGACATTCACCTTCACCTTCAAATAACCTTCGCCATAGTTCGACCTCGAATCTCAAAATGAATACCTTCCCCCTCCTCTATTGAAAAGAGATAAATAGGAGGAGAAATACCTGCATTAGTTTGACTGAAACATCAAAGTATTTCATAGCAAAATGGCAGCTCTACAGAACTAAAGAAGAGTCAGAGTATTACGTAGTTCAGTGAATATCTATATCAATCAGGTAGGAGAAGCGGCTGCTGATGCTGAAGAATCAATTCATGGAGATGGTTTAGTAGCTGGAGCTGTTGAAGGTGTTGCAGAAGCGGTTGATGTCGGAGCTGATGACGAAAGTGAGGATGAAGGGATTGATGCTGATGGAACAACGGATTAGCTCGAAGATACTGCATTTAGGTGCGTTAAAAAAGTTTCAACAGTGTGGTGACACTGAGGGTGACAAGGTTCACTCATGTTTCATGGTGTATGGGCGGATAGTTAACGGTGGAAGTTATAAAAATATCGACATTCCCCAAACGTCAGATTATGACAATATACCCCACATGGACTATGCGGCATGTAAAATAGACGTTTGTCAAGTGTTTTGCAACATAAATAAACGTCTCAGACAATTTTCATTCTTATTTTCAAATTTCTGTAATGCACAATATTTTTTTATCATTGAGATTTGGAATTTTAGGCCTCGGTCCTGGAGGAATTCTAGTTTTTCAACTAGAAATGTTAAATCGAAATGCATGTCATGCAGCTCTTCAGTATAGTGAATATCTACCTCTTGGACATAGCCTTGAGGGCTATCGTCTGATACATTAATGTAATCCAGCTGAAGGATTTCTTCGCTGGATAGCCACTTGAATACACATGTCGGTAATGGCTGTGACATACTATGCCCATAAAACTTAGTGGCATCTAAATAAGTAATGAAATATGAGGGCTTATTGGTATTGTAATTTGGAAGAAAGCGACTATAAGCGACATGTTTCCTTTCAGAACACCCACTCACACCGCCGAGTATACCTTTCTGGAAAAAAATTATCATCTCAATATCAGTTAGCAACTTCAATTCTATGCCAGTGTATTTGAGCATCGAATCCCAAGAATGGCCGAGAGATGTGAAATAGTGAGCGGTGTCCAATTTATATTTATCCAGGCATATAATTTTAAAGTTCTCGAATTTATCACATAAAAGCAATACATCTGATGTCAAATATATATCTGAGTAGTCACCCAATGTTTTACGATCGAATAAGGCCCATATACGAAGATCTCTTTCTTAATAACTATCCGATATGTTTTTCAAATTAAATGATCATAAAAGTCGCTTTTTCATAGTAACTCTGTACAACTCAATATATCTGAACTATTCAAAAAACTGTAGGGAAAAATTTCCTTTTGCCTACATTGCGCGCCTCTGACAAATCATTCCATAATTTTTGCAGTGAAGCTGTTATGAATTTGAAGCTATCAATAAATCTTAATTTGAGAAACTCCTCTTCAATTTACCGTCTTCATCTTGAAATGTGCCCATTGATAAATGCTTCGAAAATGAAATCTATGTTTCTTTAGTTCGGCCAATGACATCTACTTTATTTTGATCAGTGTATAACTCCTTGATGAATGAATGGCTATCATATCTACTCAAATTATAAAAAATTGTTGGAATATAATTTGGTAATTTGTAGTTCAAATTACAAATCGAAAGAACTGCTCCACATCTCTTTTCACGAGTTGAATGACAGTGATCTTTAGTATCACCCGATTCGAAAGGCTTCTCACATATACCAGAAATTCTAATTTCTCCAAATCCGTTAATAGCTTCATTGGTACAACCTCATTCAAATATTTATAATAAATTTCGGTTAGATCATGCTTTAATCTTGAAACGAATACTTTGGTAGCATCTACCCCACGATACAAAACAAATTTGGAAGCTGCATCGTCAAAGGAGCATTTGATGCAATGAGAGAAAAAGTAAGGCTCGTGAATGAATGTTTTATTTGTAGAAGAGATTGCAGGATCTGGTTCGGTTGTATGAATGGATTTCAGGATAGACTCGAAATTAGCTTACACCAAAAACGACACCCGTAACTGACTTTATAAATTCTGGAATTTCAATATATTCTCGGGAACCATATTAGCATATTTATTGATTTTCAATTGCGGGAGTACTCATTGAGATTTGATCACAAACATTAAACTGATGATGAAGTAATTCACGTTCATTCGAAAAGTACAGTAAGCATCCATTACAAAAATATTTTTAAGACCATAGGCTGAAATCTAAGAAGGAACTAATTTTGTAACATCATTTATCCAACAATAATGACCACTGCCTGACTCATCAATGATATATAATAGATTGACATGTCGTCTAAGTTTTCGTTGAGCATAACGAAAAGGACCAACAATTTCATACTTTACTTTATTATTTTCAAAATAATTTTCCAACCCATAAACATTGACTGAGCAATCATTTAAATCTTAAAATTTGGAAATATCTCGTAATTTCAATGGAAAATATATTCCTGTTAGATCCAAAACAGTTGAAATATGCGGATACGATACAACATTAAAACTTCTCGTACACGCGGGATATTACTGACGTCACTGCCGAAGCGAAATAATGCTGGTCCTCGTTCCTGACATTCACCACAGCTATCTTCAATTCAACAAATTTTGGAAGTTTCATATACTTGTTGATGTAAACCTGAATGAACATAAAAATATTCTTGTCGAATTAGATATATTAATATTTTTCGAAAGATTACACACGCTCTTGGAACTCCATAGATCCTGCAGATAAAACATCAACGAACTCATCGTACACTGCTTTTAGATCGTGGGATAGGTCAAAAATTTTATTGGGGCTGTTAAAGCCTTCCACATAATTTTCGTGTTTGCAATACACATCTTCAAAAACTTACATGTTCACTTTCACAGCTTTATGGATATGTCCCACTCTCTCGTTCAAATCAATAATCTTTTGCTTCAGTAAATCAAAAAATATTGCATAGTCCATATGATGATTTTAACTCACAACTTGATAACTGGCAATCCTGTATTTGAACACGCTATTGATGAGTTTGAGGTCACCGGAAAACTCAGTGCATGCGTTCATTCTATGCTCCACTGTCTTGAGGTGAGAATTCATCCGATTGACAGGTATCACTTCATCACACCAGCTATACAACTGCTCACTCAGAGGTGGAGGCACAAGATCCAACTTGGGCTTTTTAGCCTGGCGATGGCATTATTAGGCCTACAAGACTGCCTGATGACGACGTAAGTTATCTCCCTGAGTGAAACTTCTATCACACTATCACACTATGATGCTCCCTAGAGATTGAAACTTTGAAACTGAATTTCTAGCTGGTGATTCCTCTTTTATATGAGTTAAGTATGGTGGGGAAACAGATGCGACAAACACTTGATGGTGATATTCAAGGTTGAGTCAGGAATATGACCTTGAACGACCTTGACAATAATCAAGGTCAACTGAAACGTGTGACTTTGAATGACCTCCGGTATGTCTCATCAAAGTTATGTGACGCAGTTCAAGGGCACAGCCAAAGTCATCTGGAGGTCACCTCGTCAAGGTCGTGTGACGGAGTTCAAGATCAAGTTCAAGTGGTGGGGTGAGGATTTCAGATTGGTATAAATCATCTACTTCAGCCTAGATAATATCACTTCTAACGAAATTGGAAGAAATATAGTGAAAACAGAAAGTGATTTAATTTTTACGGAATAGTAGCTTTATCGCCATAATAAATCCGAGTACATCATTTGTTTCACTCTACGACCATTTTTTTTCATTCCAGAAGTGTTTTCTTTTGCATAAAACGTCAATATGTTTTGAAAGTTGAAGATCTAATTTTCTTCAACATGTTTCGCATTGCCATTTTCTCTGGCATTATTCTGTAAATTAAATTATATTCCAAAGTATTTTTCCTTAAAGTGCTGTATATATTATTGCTCATTTTGGCTTTGACGGTTGATACTAACTGATATGTCAGATGACAAATGACAGATTGAATAATTTTTTTTAATCTGGTATGGTTATTTCCGCCACCTTCTTGTATTTTCTTCAACACATCAACCTATCTCACTCTTCAAATAAACACATTCAGTAATCAAGCGCAATAAATATGACTCTCGGTCGTTGGATCTGGCGAGCAGGGTTACATTCCTCCATCAAATTTCGTTTAGGTAACGTCATCGACTCCGGGAACCAGCTATCCGAAGTGGAGGCCCGATTTTCGGGAGCAAAGACTCAAACCAACGCTAAAGAGGCGCCTTTATTGGGAGCATTCCACAACCCATCTAACCTTGGGTCTTTTGTGATTGTAACATTAAAAATAGAAGTTTTTTTTTAGGTAAAAGAAGATATAGTATAAAGATATTTAAATTATTTACTGATGTATTCAATACGCTTCCTGTTGCTGCTATAATTGACGATAAAATTTTTTGCTGTCATGGTGGTTTGAGTCCGGATCTATTACATATAGGACAAATCAGAAATATCGAAAGGCCGACTGACGTACCTGCGAAAGGTATATTTAGAACTGGACCATTGAGATCATTTTGACTGATATATATTTCCAGGACTATTATGCGATCTTTTATGGTCTGATCCGAGTTCAACAATGGGCTGGAGTGAAAACGATAGAGGCGTTTCATTCTCATTTGGACCAGACGTCGTAAAAAAATTTTTAAGCAAACACGACTTTGATTTACTTTGTCGAGGACATCAGGTAGAGTATATGTATTACTATCGATTTCATTCCGCGATTTCCCTTCCCTAGTTAAACGTATACTGGAGTTTGAGACGCCTAATTTATATGAAATGATATTCTATTCGATATCAAGAATGATCTACTGGTAATAAAAACCAGAAAATTCAATAATTATTTATACCTAATTAATATTACCATATTGTTTCATATTGCTTAACGTAATAACCTGCAATGATACTTTAAGTTTGTATCATATGAACCTGAAAAATAAGTTCAATGAAGAATTTTATCAAAAATTACTTTTGAAATCTATACTTGAAATAGGAATACTTGATGAAAATTTATGTAATTTAAAACCTACATTAGTTACAGTAATACAAAAAACGTGACAAAAGTTTCGCTTTTTCAAAATTATTCTCATTCTTCGTTTTTGTAATTTGTTTAAATTTTGTGTGTTGTTTTTGTCAAAGAGATATAGGAAACTAGAACAGTAATCATGTTGATTACTGTTTTACTTTACTATATCTCATATCCCATAAACATATCATTTAACTATGAAAAGCATTGGTCCTAGCACACTACCTTCAAGAAGGAAGAGTTGCTCATTTTGGTTCTTTTAGATCTATTACCGAAATATTCTTTCAAACAATTTGTTTGAATGTCATCAATTTATGAAGATGTCGATGGTCTCAAAAGCTCATTTAAAGTCGAGAAATATTGTCACTACATAGTTATCATCATCAAGTACCTGCTTTCATTTTGAAACTGTTAATTGAAGGGCAGTTTCACACGAGTTATGTTCTCAGCCGAACTCTTTACCCATAAACAGATCATCAAGCGAATTTTCCAAAGAATTCCGTTATATATACGACTTTTAAAAGTGTTCAGGTTCAGCTCGATGCACGTAGAGAAAGTTTTGGAAACCCCCTTGCTATCTCCCTTTTTCCTTTCAATTCAATATTAATTCATCAAGAAAATGAATATTTTGAAATGAAATTCAAAATATTCATATCTCCTAACATTGTTGCCGGAAAACAATGACTTCCCCGGTTAATACCACTATGGTCAGTGAATTATATTCGACATTCATTCAAGAGACCTCATGGAGGTTGGTCTTGCAGATGTTTTTCTTTCGTATACAATTCAATGTCAATCGTGTTTTCAGCCCGGAAGTGATTGTTTTCCGGCAGGGATTTACCAGATGATACAGTTTAGGAACGTTGGAAGAGATGAAAGTTTCGAAATTCATTTTTATATACATCTTCTTTTTTTATTTTTTCTTGCGGGAGCAAAGAATAGTGTATTCAATGAACAAGAAATATGGCCATTACCCATGAGAATGAAGTTCGTTTGCAAATTATTCGAGAGAGTAATAGCCATTTCTCGCGATTAGAATACTATACTTTTTCTATGACTTATAGCAGGAATATTTCAAAATGAAATTCAGTTGTGAATGATATCTCAAATGGGTTATTGTTTGTTGAAAACTGTGTTTTTCGTTAACCAGCTGTCGCCCCCTTGATCACTCATACAAATATACCCCTTTCAATTAAATCTATAATCATATTTCAAACAATTCCCACGTACGAAAATAATTTTTTGTTAATGAAATTAATGGTGTAAGTTGAATAGTTGGATATCATAACAGATGGCATCGAGGATTCCATAGCCACATTCATATTTCCATTATTGGTACTGATAGATGGTTATTCAATCAAATTTAACATTTTTTCTGCAATACCATTTTTATTTTTCATCGAATCTTCTATATATTCTTCCTCCGCATATGTTGACTTCCACCCTCCATCCCTCTTTGGAGCAGATACTTCTCCACTTGCATCCACTAGCAAGGTGGCAGATGATCTGCGAAATGTATGCCCCATATAAATTTCTGGATTTGGAAATGTTAGACACACTTGTGATATGTTTGCCCATAGCTTCGAAATTACTGATTCCAATTCTTTGATAAGTGTACTCATCTTTTTGATAATTCAGAAAACAAATGAATTTTTCAGTAAATTACTTGGTCGCAGCTCTATGTATTCGATACAAATATGATGAAAAAACTATTTCGAACTCTTTTCCTACTGGTGTTCGGTATAGTGACTAATATAGCCCATCCTAGGTCTTTCATTCCCCTAGTGTTGTGTAATTTATTTGCACGACAAGCTACCATAATTCCCATGATCTACGCAAATTACAAAAAACATTGAAAAATATTATTTAACTTCGAATAGTTTGAGAATTAATTGCTGGTCTAATTATTTATGAGCAGCTTGTTGTCAATACTGAGCTTAGAGTTCCGTGCAATGAGCGGATACGTGCATTTTACCGCCGCAACCTCTCGTTGGATTGCCGAACTTGAATATTTCTGAAAGTTCAGGCGCCTGTCCAGGATAACTCCCAGATATATCGCGCTTTTCTGCTCGTCAACACGATTCCCCTTGACTCGCAACTTCCCGAAGTTTTTTACGTTTGTAAATTCCTTCGAGAAGTTGACGAGTTCGGTCTTGTTCGGATTGATTTCAATTTTATTCATCTCAAAATACGGCACTACCAACCTATCGAGGTTGATCTGCAATTGTTGCTACACCACCTCTCTCGATAACGAATGGGCGTAAATCGCAGTATCATGTGCGTAGATACCCACATTCGTTCTAGAGAACATCAGAAAGTCGTGCGTATTGTTATAAGGAGCACAAATATAGTGCGAGCAGGACCCCTACGGGACACCTTCTTTGATCGGGTAATAACAGATGTAGTTTGGTCCGGTGTTCGGTAGCTTAGGATTCAATAATCCTAATCACAATCCGACTACATCTTGGCGAGACAAAACCATCTATCCATAGCTTATCGAAGGCTTTATGTACGTCTAACAGGACCATATCTGTGTTCCTCTCCTTGTGAAAGGACACCCCTTCACCCCGCGAATAACCCGAATCAGTTGGGAGGCCGTATTCCGAGTCGGAACCCCAATTGCTCCTTCAGGATGAGTTCCATCCTCTTCTTCAGATGAAGAAGTCTACTCAGGAGAATTTTGTCAACTACTTTCGTGACCGCACTGAACAGCGAGATCGGGCGATAGCTATCGATAAGTATTCTTGGTTTTCCAAATTTATGGATGGGCACCACCTCCGCATACTTTACACAATCCGGATAGTGTTGATGTTTTACGATAGCGTTGACAATATGTACCAGCTGTACAAGACCCTTGCGCGAGAGATTGCAATCATCATCAGGTTTAACTTGATGGACACTAGCGAAATACTCCCCAAATATCTGAGCCGTCACCGAGTGCACTTGAATGTTTTCTGAGGTTGGGATGGCCTCATACCAGTTGTCCAGTCTCTTGGCCATCCTCCACACAAAGTGATCATGCTTGTCCCTCCAATTTTTGTTGACGAGCTCACTAATACGCGCGTTGACCTCCGCAGCAAATCGCAGCATCTGATCCTTACTACGGGGGTCACGCGATTGTTGCTAGTGTTTGCGTTGTCGTTGTTATTCCTCAATGGGTTCAACCACAGAAGGATGTTTCAATCGCCTTAGGCCACTATCTTTCTCGTAGATTTGTCTCGGAAGCATTATATATTATGGACGAACTGACCACGTATATCAATAATAATAACATCTTCACTAATGTTATTTTTATTGCTCGTGAGTTCAATCTTAGATAACCTGAAATCCACCAAGTCCGTGCTTTTGTAGTCTTGTTTGACTTTTTTCTTTTTAGGTCTAGCTTGATTGAGATTGAAGAGCACCGGACAGTGGTCAGGGCTCAGCTCGTTCACAGTTATCAATTCGCCCAGTTTTGTTCAACACCAGATCAATAGTGGTGGAAGACAAACCATTCCGTGGATAGTGTGTCGGCTCTTCAGGGAATTCAATGTTAACATTGTTGTTCAGGAAGTACTCCAGCAGTGTCCTACCGTTAGCATTTTATTGATTGTGACAGTTTCACTCACGCCTCCTAGCATTCAGATCTTCCACAACTAGCACGTTATTACCAACATTTGGTAAATTGTCCAAATAATGCAGAGTGAAGCATCCATCTGGCTTATCGTATACAGCAAACACTCATGTGTCATCAGCAAGCTCAATACCTACTTATTCGATATTGCTCCGCTGCTGTGGTATTCGCGTGTGTGCGATACCTTTGCTTACCATAATAGCTACCCACCGCTTCTCACGGCGTTGGGGTGATCACCCCGGTCAGTGGTAAAACCAAGTAGCTTCAATTTATGCTCCTGTCAGAGCTTTGTTTCGAACAGGCACATGTACATGAATAAAGTTAATAACACTGGGGTACTTTTTGCCAACTCCATTCACATTCAGCATCTAGGTACCCTAAAGCAGTTATTGGTGGTATGCCCCCAAAGCTGGCACCTGCTGAAGAGTCACTGCATTCTAGTCTATATATGCCCGATTTTTTCCACTTATCCCTTTTGGGTTTGGTGTTGAATAAAATGTTCTCTGAATTATTTTTATTAGTAAATGATGTAATTATATTGAGTTTTGAAAACCATTTTTTTTGTTTTCAGAAAGCTTTTTCATACGAGTTAAAAGTTTCTTTAATGAATAAAACACGTTGTCCGTTATTCTGTGACATATAAAAGCGGGTTATAACGAGTAAAACTCAACTACACGCCTTTAAATGCCTTGTAGTGACCCAATTTTCATTGCCTATTTTATTTCAGGTTGTAGAAGATGGTTACGAGTTTTTTGCTCAGAGGCGGTGTATAACAATTTTTTCTGCCCCAAATTACTGTGGTACATTTGATAACGCTGGGGCTCTCATGTCTATAGATGATAATTTATTATGCTCATTCCAAGTAAGTTTGAAATTTTTAATAATTTCTTCCTTAGTTCGCGGATTTTCAGATTTCAGATCATCTACGAAGTTTGTTCATCAATTGACTGACGACTTCATGATCATCATTGACCAACGGCTAGAAACAGAAAGACTCGTTTTAATTTTCCTTAAAACAAAGCTTTAAACTACATTATGAAATTATTTTCAACTACTCAGTATGTCTAAATTGATGTTTGGATACTGGCTATGTATCATTGTTCACTAATGTAACTCAAATATCATTTATACCCGATAATAGTTATATAATTTTCACAATAAATTTTATTTAAGACGCGTTTTGCTACACTACACAGTTAAACTGGTACATCAAAATATTCTACAATGTCTTTTATATAACAGTAGATAGGTACAAAACTTAATTAGATAAATGATTAATCCTGAAATGACCTTCATGATTGCGGTAGTCTTTGTGAATTATCTCGTTTGTTAAGACAGCCAGGGCGTTTTTCAATTTCAATGGATACATGAATTATCCTGACCTGAAGAGTTTTCTCCGTAGCAATGGTTTTGGTGTCCCTGCAGCTTATTGTGTGGTCTGTTTCAAGGTGATGTTTGAAGAGGGATGAGGCTGGATCTGATTTGAGAACAGCTACTTCATATTCATAGGCTCTGTTGAAAAGTCTTCTATTGGTCTGGCCGATGTAAGTTCTGGGGCAGGTAGAACATGGTATTTCGTATATACCCTGTGCCTCTTTACGTATCGTGTCCTTGGGTGTTCGTAAAAACACCATCATAACGCTACAATGTCATAACGCACTCTAATATCATAATATACACCGCCACAATGTACTGCCCAGTATTCACATATGTGATTACTGGGCAGATTGGAATAGAATTTCATCTAAGCACACCAACTTTGGTGAAACAGCGGCAGCTCTTTTAATAACCAATATTATGAATGGAAACAGACATTTTGGGATGGGATTTGCAACAATATCGCAGAAAATCTGAAAAAAATTATTTTCGCTGTGGCAAGTGCATACCACTTGGATAGAAAAATTCTGCCGTTCGTTTACCGAACTGTGAGACGAAAGCTGTGTGCTCTCAATATTCTAGCAACGCCGTATGCGGGATTACTCGATTCAGTATAGAAGCATTACACATTGACGCTTCGTAATGAAATGTCATGTATAGCGGTTCTTCATTACTTGGAACTTGTGTAAACGAATGCTCTGTGTTCAGAGTCTATGGTGTATGAATTACTCCCTGCCCAAGGTCAAGCAACTGAAGATATATTTTCTTGTAGGTTATTTCGTGAATGCAACCTTTTTCAAGTATCACACATTCACACATTTTTCAATGTTTACTAGAGGATTTCCTGAAGGTCACTATGACGTCATATTTCTGATATTTCTGAAAATCATACAAAGACATACTTTTCACCGAGGGATCTATGCAGCAATGGGCTCCCTGAGAGTCATTTCACTACTACTAGGGCATCCTCTCAGGTAAACAAAAATGGGGTCGAAGTTTGGTAATTAACTCATGTATAAATTCTAGCATTTTTATAGCTTCTTTATTCAATCTACTCCGTAAAGCAGTGTAAATCAGATCATTCAAGTATGTACTCAAGATTTTTTCTACTACTTGAGAACCGTGCCCATTCTCCAGAAAACACTGTTACTTCATGGGTCTATTGCCTTTCCCCCATATTTTTTATGACAGCCATTCCAACAATCTTGTTATCGGTACTAGTTTGAACAGGTTCCATACTGGATATATGTTTAATTTTTTGGAAGTAACTTGTATTTTCCAAAAACTTTTTGCTTCCTGTGATCCAGTGCCTTATATTCGTATAGAATATGAGGAGCTGTCCCTGTCGCTTCGTTACATTGGCTGCAGCTGATGTCTGCGCTTTACAGCCTTATTTTGTTGAGGTGTCCTCTCAATGAACATTGTCCACTGAGTAGCCCTGTAACTGTTCTGAGCCGATCCGTGCTTTGTTGAAGAAGTTTTCGTCTAGAATGCTCCCTTTTATGAAAATTTTCCTTTGGGTGTTCCCGGATAAGTTTTCCCAATACTCTTTATGTTTCTTATAGATCCCATTCCAAATTTGGTTCGTACCAGACAGAATTCGTGCCTGCTGTCATCTGTCTTATTGTCGACTGTGATACCTGAGTGTCGTGGCACAGTAAATAGTGGGCCTCAAATTAATGTTCCTTGCGCATTGCAAGATTCCGTACACGTCAGCCTAGAAGACTGATGCGTACTGACCTAGTGTGTTCAGTGCTGCCGCAACGTCAATTCAAAAAGTACCAAAATTTACAAGAAAATAGTACCCAAAATGTACCGCGCAAGCCTAAGCATGGTACATGCGCCTAAGTCATTTCAGACCAAATGCCAGTATTGCCAAACGTGTAATAATGTTATCCCTTTAAATTCTGAAAATATTTTCCGGAGAATTATTTTCCAGATCTGGGTCTGATCTTTGATTTTCATACTCAAGAATTGGAATATTTCGGAGGTGATCGACAATTTTTCGTGATGAATTTCAGCAGTTTGGACTTCCATTGTCTAATATTGTATAAAGTGATTTGAAATCCCTGAAATAACCAATACAATTGAAAATTATAAAAATAGCAAATGTATTAAGCAAGAAAAACCCGAAATGAATTTATAGTAAAAAAAATACAAGTCAAAAGTTGAAAAATTAAAACAAAAAAGGAAATTAATACAATTAAAAATTAAGTGATTTCAAGCTACGTTACTTCACGACGTTTCGATTGTTAGTATCCACAATCGTCTTCGGGCGATGGCTACAATTTTCAATTATATCGGTTATTTCAGGGATTTCAAATCACTTCATAAAATATCAGACAATGGAATATTTCCAATTCCTTCTTTTGAACTTGGAGTATCTCGACCCAATGCTATCAGGTACCTAATAATAAACAAAAGGATACCTATTTTAAGTTCATTTTTATTTTAACCTGTCCATATTCCTATTTATTTTGACAAAACAACAAAACCAATTTCTCAAAGGTGAGGTTAAAAGTTAAAACTGCTGTTCTGCTGACTGAACTGAGAGATGACAGAACCACAGTTCACAGACACGACACAGGACACAGGACACAGGATTAAACAATGCAGAGTTGTGATGACAGCACGCAATTTTGACAAGTACGGTATTTGGTGATCTGGAACTTGAAACACGGAATTGCATTGTTGCCACACAAATTGATGTTATTTTTTATTGTACTCAATGGGAGTCAACGTGAAAATGTAAAAAATTGATATTATAGTAAATAGTACCGAATAGTCTACATATTGATTCGGGTAGTAACTCCGTATCAAAATCATGGAATAGTACCGAATATGGTACAATAGTACCTTAACGGCAGCACTGCTCCACGAGGGTACCCTTCAGCGGGAGGTAAGGGTATATTACCCACACTGATGGTTACCGAAGGTACTTGCGTATCCCTTGACAACCAGGCACAGACAATCAAACAGGGGCGTAACAGTGTTTAGGAAACTCAATTTGAATATTTATTTATATTCCCAACAGTTTAGAATATAGCAATGTAACCACATCATAATAGAATTAGCTTTCAGTATGCCATTATGAAAAAACTAATGTGATAGCGAAACATGTCGTGATATCTATATTTTTGAAAATGAAGCTTGTAAAGATCAAATCGTGAGGTGCAGTTTGTGAAATTACTATGGATCTTCATCAAGTAACGGTCGAATCAATCAGAAAAAAAGAAACTTAAATCACTGAAATCAGAAGCATAAGGCAATAACAAAAGAAATTAATTCCTAGAGAGAGTGAAGTGTAAAAATTCGAAGATGTTCTCCCGAAAGTGAAATACATGAAATTTTGAAGAGATCCTGCCACCTCAACAGCAAGAAAAGTATTTCATACTTTGACTGATCAGCTTTGATACGTCACAACAGCAAGATGCTTAACCTATTAAACTCTTATCAATTTAACAACTATCAGTCTACGAGCGTGAAAGCATAAACTTGCACCTTGCCTCAGCAAACAACCAAGGCAGTTTGTCACTAGGGGAAAGTTATCTGACTCCACAGTGCATATGGAATCACTTCAACTACAAATTTACTGGTAGTAGCAAAAACACATACTTCCGAAACGTGGACTGAAATAGAGAACATATCAAAACTAGCAGAATGATGACAGGCAAATGCTGACAATGAACAATGAGTAATGGACCAAGATAGTAACATGAAAACTTAGGCAGAACGGAAAGTGGCACATGGAAAAAAATTGATAGAATTACAAAGCGACAGTTGTTTCTTCTGCACAGAGGTAGAGCATACGATATTTCAGGATGATAGAAGGTATGACCTAAGAACAGAAAAGAAGAATGCCACAGAAACTTCACCATCAGATAAACAAGTAAATTTCAATAAGAGGAGAAGCTGAAATGCACCGAAAACTCTGACCAAAGTGATGCAAGGAACATAAGGACCCCCGAAAGCAGGCAGACATTAAGGGCAATTTCAGGTAGACCACCTGAAGATGGAAGTGGAGCTTTGTATTCCATGGAAATTGGGCACATGCGAAAGAGGCAGTCTTTGAAATATTCATTTCCCTCCATTAAAAAAACCTGGGGTGATTGACGGCTTATCTTATCACTGTAACACCATGGAAAATTTGAGTGTGTAAAAACGAGAAGAAATCTCGACAAAAGCTCCATCCTATGAGAGACAAATGCTGACTTTGAAATATAGATAATAACAACTTACGTGGGAAAGCTCTCACAGCATGAAGGGCTCTACGTTATTGTTGATGAGATCAACTTAATATCTTCTTTTTCTCTCGTTTAGAGTGAAGATGGCAGCATTTTGAAATGATCAGGCAGTACGAATTATATTGTCATCTCAATCAATTTCATTGATGATAATCATGATGCATCTACCTGAAAGTATTCACTTCACTTGAGGAAGACTCTTTGTCTGGATGAAGATATAACTCAACGATCGAGAAATAGTTTGATTTAGAAGCATTAGGTTAAATTGATACTTCCAAAGTTGGGAAATGAATTAAAATATAGTAACTCATAATCACCGGGGACCGAGAACCATAAAACGATAGTGTTTCATAAGAAATGCCATCAATTTAACAGTTCGTAGTGAGAGCGTCCAGAAAACGCCTCCGCATCCATAAACGTGTTGCTACAGGAGACAGGCTACATTGACGCACTTTAATCGATTTATTTTCTATTTCTTTTTACCCGCACCGAGTTCCCGGCGTTTTCTCGTTATAGTGAACTTGTTAGCAGATATTCTCTGGTAATTGATAGTCACGAGTTCAGCCTGTTGATTCTACTTGCCCTTTACTTATGAGTATTCGAGAATGTTAAAATTGCGCTCCGGGAAAAGAAATACTAAGGTAAAATTATTTTTCGAAGGAACACCTCTTAGTCCCGAAAATAACGAAAGAATAATTTGAGATCCTACATTTGACAAAAAAATTGATTGTTTCTTACGGAGTAGTTGCAGTTGTAGAGCGTAGAGCTCGAAAAATCAACTTTTTCGACATATTTTCACGAAAATTAACCAAAGCGCTGCCGAAATAGCCTGAATTAATAACCAGCCATTTGACAATGATAGATAATAATAATAATATATTTAGGTAATAATACATTTATTTTCCCAAAGATGATAAAACATATAGGAATAGTCACTGATAATCTGAAGCAGTGT
>WOGR01002586.1:0-17189 GCA_015342045.1 Leptinotarsa lineolata | reverse complement strand
GGGAGGGGAGGGGAGGGGAGGGGAGGGGAGGGGACGGGACGGGACGGGATGGGATGAGATGAGATGGTGAGATGATGAGATGGTGTGATGATGAGATGATGAGATGGTGAGATGATGAGATAGAACGAGACGAAATGAGACGAGACGAGAAGAGACGAGTCGGGATGAGATGAGATGACACGAAATGAAATGAAATTGAATGGAGTGAAATGAAATGAAATGAAATGAACACTTGACGCAGCAGTGTTTCTGTGAAATTCAGAGTACTTTCAACCAGCAAAGAATGATTTACGTGAGAGAATATCTAATTTGAGTAACCCAAATCATGTCGTTCCAAATAATTTTTCGTCGATATTACATGTCATTACATTTAATAAATCTCTTTTGTTACACCTGTAAAATTGTTCTTTCAATATACTTTGAAAAATCGAATACCTAACAAATTTTTGTATGGAAAGGTGAACTACATCTCTGTCATGCATTGGAAAATTTTGCTTATGTTTTGTGGTTTTGTTTACAGAACGATACATTTTTGGAATGGAAGTATAACTAGATGAAACGATAACTATAGCTACTTCCATTCCTCTAGCTGAGAGTGTAAGGTTGGTATTCAGTTACCAAACAAATTTACTATTGAAGCAGTTATGCTCCAACAAATTGAACTGAAAAATCTTGTTCGGGATGAAAATGCATGTTGGTAAATATACCTTCTTATCGTTATAAAAAAATATTCGAAAGAAAAACTTCACTTGTAATAGTGAATCTTGACCATCTGCGGTTGCACAATTTGTTTCTTAAACAAGGGGATCATATTTTTGATGGGTTTGGTTTTCCGAGTTCCTAACTTTGTTACGAACAAATATCTTGTTCTCATCTATATCTATATCGATAAGATAACAATTCATAAAACCATGTTCAATGGCTTCTTCAGGTGTGTACGATACAAACAATTTATTTCACAATTCAAAAATGTGTCGAATACAAACTATTCATTTCGAACACGCCTGAAGAAAATGTTATAGAGTGGAACACGTGCTGGGTTTTTGTAAATTTTTCAGTGAAAATTTCTCAATGAAGTGACAAAAATTCAATCATGAATATTCATCTAGTATCGATCAATTCAATCACATATGACAGAAAGCAGTTGGTGCAGTTGCTAAAGAATTCTAGGAATATCAAACTTGAAAGATCCCAGAAGGAAAAATCATCATATGCAGTCTTACCAATAGCAGACATCAAAGATGTGCTTCAACAAACTCACAGCAGTTGGGCAGGTAGCTCAAATTGTAGAATATTTCTATTGGATCATCCACCGTTAGGAACTGATTAATCTATCCAGGAAACCATAAAACAATTTTGGTCATACTGGGACTGTTTGGAGTTTGAAAGTATGTTATACTATATATATGATGGTTATAACGGTTCACTTCCTAAACTTCCTTCCTTTCTTTAGAAGATTCCCACATTTTTTGTATCAATATGGAGTAGTAGAAAGTCAAAAACGTTCTTTCCCAAAAAATTAATCACTCCTAATAAAATATAACCCCCTCAATTTAAACTAACCTGTTCTCAAAAAATCAGGAGACAAGTACAACTGCAGAAGTTTTTGTAAAAAAACAACACTCCGAGAGTGGAGATACTCTCAATTTGAACTATTGAAGGAAAGGATTTGAATTCTAGAAGTGGAATGAATTTTCTCCACTGTACTGCATTTATAATCAGATCAAATAATAGAACGTTACGATAAGATCTTTCAGAGTTTGTTGTTTCAAAAACTCTAACTATTATGATAAAATTCTGACACTGTTTCTACTACATCCGCTGATTATTCTATATTAGCGCGGAGTCTTCGAAATTCACTATATCGACCAAAAACAGGCATTGCCTACGCAATGAAATGAAGAACATTATACTACTCACATGTGCCATCGTAGTGACTAGTTTTAACTGAAGAGTTTCTGTTTGGTCCTATTGATATCAAAGTTCAATCTCCAGCTCCAGAAGGATTCCAGGGGTCGCTCTGTTTCAAAGAGAGAATCAAGTATACCGAAACGAAAAGTGAATAAAAAGAAAAACATATAAAAGGATAATAGGCTTTACAATTTCAGGTTGTTCTCAGAGGCGGAGATGAAAAAGTCGTCATGAAGAAAATCAACTGAATGAGGTGTTGATACGAAGTTTTCAGATTGAAAAATGAACTTCAATTTCCACTAGTTTCAATGTATTCTAGAACTTTTTTGAATTCAAAATCTTTGGAATTTAATATTTATAACGACTTAAAAAAATGTTCGATCAGAAAATTACCTTCAATACTTCCTGATAGCTTTGCTACAGTTGCTAAACTCTACTTTCTTTGAATTGAGTGTCAGAATTTCAAGTTATACTAATTTTTGTTTTCAGTCAAAGATATATTTTTGAAGTTTTCTAGAACAGAAGGAAAGTCAAGGTACCTACCATATATATTTTTGACTCAAAAATTCAACAAACATATTTTATTCAAATTGTAGTTGTTTGATAGCAACACAATTCACGCTATCATTATTTCTGTTATATTACTTCCACAATGCATAGTGACCAGAGCTTATTTTAGAGTTCCAACTTTTAGTACAAGCAAACTGTTTTCAATTTTCTATTTATTCATGTTCGAACTTCACCTTTCCTTTTCTACTACATCTGAATACAGTGAAACCAACCTAAGGCTATGAAGTCTCTGTTCATATTCAAAATTGCCTCATTGTTTCAAAATTTGCTTTTTCGTGTTCAACGGTGGATTACCCTTGAATTTGTTCGCGTCACCGTAATATTCCAGAAACAATGAAGCGACAAATATTCAGCTGGGTTCCGCAGAGGATGAAATTTTCTGGGCTTGAATTATTTTTCCTTGTCATGGAAACATAAAAGATGCAAATTAGAGAGACCCGTTAGGTGCAATGGTAATGATGAGTATTCTACGTCATTTTCTCTTGGAGTTGGTTAGTGTAGTTATAGTGGGAAATTGCTATTCTTTGTTTCAAAAACATAATAATAATAAATCTTTCGATAATTTGATAATAAATGTATATCATGAATACTCATGATGAAGTATTACAAACATGATATGTCACGTAATTTTAAAACTCGCGGAGTGTGAGAAAATCATTAGTTTGTAATCAATTTTAATAATAAAAATAGTGACAATCTACTCCATATTTTTGTGTGTTATTTGTTAGCAATTATGTGGGAACGACGACAGAAAATATTTTACAAAATATCTATTCATTCAAAGAATAATGACTCTTTCATAAAACTCATTGAGAAAGACAAAAACACATGATAAGTCATTTATTCAATCACTGATAAACATGAAATCTATTGAATAACTGTGGAGTTATTGAAATATAAATACAATTTGAATTCCCATGGAGATATTCTACCTCCACTGAAGTGGAATCGACTGTAAAGAATGCGTAATTGAGCAGGAAAGTATGTTAGATGAATATTAGGGAAGCAAAATTTCACTTTTTGTATACATGTGTCCTTTCATTTCTTGCTCCGTTTGCTTTTATCTTCATGTCTAGGGGTACTTTTTCTTGATTGATTCATGAAGACAAACCTCATTTTCCTATTCATTCATTCAAATATGATTTAGAAACATTTAACTGACAAATGAAAATCATGAATATGTGAAATGAACATTTCCAACGTAGTTTAGAATATTCAATATGCTTTATTTGGTGAAACGAGAGCTGGTTGGTTTAGCATGAGTGATTCGTTCTACTTATTCAATCGACCGCTATGTGACGCCGTGGTTCGAGCTCTACGGCCGGACGGTCGGTTTTGAATAGATTTGAAATGTTATCAAAATTCATATCCCCAAAACGCCATTTTGAATTTATCAAAATGAAATTTATGCAAATCCATGATTGATCAAATTTTGTAAAGTAAATATGATGATTTATTGAAAACCCGAGACCGTAGGTCTAGGGAATTCATCTCAATACATTATACACGAAATCACTTAAGGGCAAAAATTTTAAAATTATGGGGTTTCAAGTATTTTCGATGATTGAGCTTGATATACAAATGAGGGAAAAAGGAAAAAGAAACGATAATATTACCTAAAAAAATAATTGATATTTGATGAAAATCCATAATAAAACTCATTCAAATTGGGGCGGTTGTAGTTCGCCCGACTCACGATCGGAAGATTGTGGGTTCGATTCCGGCCTCGTCCAGATATTTTTCTCGAGAGAATTTATCTGGTTGAAGTTGGAGTGATGCTGCAACCGTATTAGGAATCACACGTTGAAAGGTAAGACCTCGTTAGTCCATAGCTCGCACAAGTTTCTCAACTTCTGAGAGTTGTTGTTCGTATGGGGGCGACAGCTGATTAACGGAAAAACAGATTTTGAACAGATTAATACAGTTTATTGTATGATTTTCACTTTAAAGGGTTTTACAAAAACCTCGACACGTGTTTCGCTATATAATAGCTTTCTCAAGCATTCCCGTCCTGTCTGCTACTGCGGAAGACATATTCAGTGGTAAGTATATTCGTTGACAGTGGCAGTATTTTGAAGTCTCAGCAACGACTGACTGGAGAGCTCCGAGTTCACTCGTATTTATACTTTCAGAAGTTGATGGGGGTGATGGTGGAAGTGGTGATTATGCTCTTTAATAATCACAATTACATTCCAGAAGTTTCAAGCGATTGTTATTTCTACGATGACAATACTAATGATAATAATATTTGTTCCATCAAAATATATATAATGAGCGGTGAACAAAATACTGGTAAAACATCAGTATAAATATTAAATCAATCCAAGGAAGGAATTATGAAATGAAATAAAATACATAGTATATGTACAATTCTACATTGGGTTCATTCACGTACTGTACACCTGTAACTAACACATTAACATAATAGAATTCAAAACCATAGATGTAATTAATTTCAGTAACTAAAACTGTATGAGTTTATCATCATCATTGTGTTCATTTGATTCGGAAAAGGGGATTGTTCCAGGGATTGGGAATGTGAGAAGAATAAGAAGAAAAAGCATCATATAAACCTGTTAAAGGCAACCCCTAAGAAACATTATCAAAATATATTTGAAACATTTGATAATCCTACAAAAACCGCTTGAAAACTAATAAATGATTCCTCAAAAAATTGGAACATTCAAAACCAAAATATATCATTGCTATCAAATGAATTTCGAAACTTAACTCTGTCAGCTATCTATTCAGAAACGTGAGATCAGTTCTGACAAAGGAAACTGATAAGCAAATTCACGCATTCAATACAAGACAGCGAAATGACTTACATGTGCCATTTTCAAGGACAATTCTTTTAAATAGGTCAACCCTTGTGACTGGGCATAGGTTGTACAATAAACTTCCGGCCAAACTCAAATCATATGTAACACTGAAATCATTCAAACAGTGTCTCAGGAAGTACCTGTTGAAAGGTAGATTTCACTTCTTGGAAGAGTTTTAGATTTACTTCTTGATTAATTATTTCCATTTTCTTTTTACGACAAATTCTATACATGTTTCTGCATTATTATTATTGAGATGACTGCGCTTTGAAATATCAATTCGGAACAAACTGAAACTTCTTCAATTATTATATACTATAAGTCCAATATTAACGCTTGAGAAAGCTATTGTATAGCGAAACACGTGTCGCGGGTTTTATAGTGAAAATCATACAATAAACTATATTAATGAGTTTGAAAAACATAAATTGAAAATCTGAATTCTTAGGATTCCTGTGAAATTGGGGCATGTATTTATGCCTATCTCAATCAGTTGAACATGTCTAGGACATTCAGTTCACAGCTTTCCATACAGTCGAGGGCTATTTTCTGAGTGCATCAAGATTAATCAGTTGGAATGTGCATACATACATGATTCGCGAAGTTTCTCTAAGTGAATGACTTGCTTGTGAAATAATTTGCTGAAGTCCCGAGTCCATAGGTCGAAGAATTTCGTTATGAATTATTATACACATTAATTCTTAAGTAAAACTTCGAAAATAAGGGAATTGCACAATTTATGATCGATTGAGGGATATATATTTTGATTACTCTCAGAAAAAGGAAACGATAATATGAACTCAAAAAGCATAGTTCGAAAATCCAAATTTTATGATTCATTTGAAATAAAGGAGCACCGCTTCATGTCTATTTTAATCTGATGAATGATGGCTAGCCTTCAACTGTTTCATTATTCTCAACCTCTCCATTGAGTGCTTTTGATAATTCAGAAATGAATGAAGTATAAAGTTCAATAAAAATGGGACTTGTAGTACCCGTCCCGTTCCGTCCTGTCTGCTACTGCGGCACACATCTTCAATGATACGTATATTCGTTGACAGTGTCCGCAGCAACGAATGACTGGAGAGCTCCGAGTTCACTTGTATTTATACTTTCAGAAGGTGATGGGGGTGATGGTGGTGATGGTGAGAATAGTCGTTACGCTCTTTAATGATCACAATCACATTGTGTTTCTACGATAACAATAATAATAATAGTAATATTCATTCGATCAAAATGAGCGGTATAAACAAAATACTGGTAGAGCATTAGAATCAATATTGAATCAATCCAGAGAAAGAATTATAGAATAAAATAAAATACATAGTATACATAGTAGGTATATGTAAAATTCAACATTGAGTTCATGCACGTACTGTACACCTGTAACTAATACATTTACAAAATACAATTCAAAACTATAGATGAAACTAATTTTGGTAACTGAAACTGCATGAGTATATAATTATCATTGTTTTTCTTGAATTCAGAATAGGGGATTGTTTCAGGGATTGGAAATATGAGAGGATCACTGTGCTTTGAAATATCAATTTGGGATAAATAGAAATTCCTTCAATTATTATTTTCTATGATTCCAAAATAGTAGACACTAAATTCTCAGAAATGACGTGCATGCCTCAATCTGTCTTTTGCAGATGATAAAATATATAGAATCACAACCTGAATACAAAGTTTTCGTTTTAATGTCATAATATTTTTGTGAATTTTCTGCCTACTATTATTGAATTTTAGTATAGTCAGCTATATCGTTAGATTATAACATATAACAAGAATATATGCCGGAGAAATCGAGACGAAAAAATTGATTTTTGAATAAATTGAAGAGGGCATATTCTTAGGAAAGATTAGTTTTTGTGAAAAAGAAAGATTTCCGAAGTAAAACTTCTTTACACTCGTTTGACTTGAGGAGTAAGCTGGTGAAGGTGTGACGAAAGCGTAACGAAAAGTGTGATCGGGCGAGACGAACGGAAGTTGAGAGGGAGGTATATGTTTGTGACGATAAAAAGAGAGAAAGAGTTACGTTTCGTATATTACTCTAGGGTCAAAAGAGAGGTTCCAGCACACATTTACAATCGAGTAGGCTCTGAAGAATTAGGAGAAAACTTCTTTTCGATAAAACCTATGATGGTTTGAAAGGATATTATGTGAATAGAATAGAATGATAAGTAGACCAAAACTATAAAATTTGATATCATGTACCTTCTATTGTTTGTTTTATTTTAAATTTTTGATAAGTGACTGATTGTTTTTATTCAATTCAATTTTATATGATAGTAACTATTTTTATAAGTTCATCAAATGTTATTAATTTGATTGAATTCAGAATGGGAGATTGCTTTAGGGATTGGAAACATGAGAGTATTACTGTGTTTTGAAATATCCATTTGGAACAGACAGAAACTCCTTCAATTATTGTTAACTATGTTTACTATGAAATGACGTTTCTGCCCCAATCTGTCTCTTGCAGATGATAAAATATATAGAATCACAGCCTGAATACAAAGTTTTCATTTTAATGCAATGATATTTCTTTGAATTTTCTGCCTACTATTATGGAATTTTAGTATAGTCAGCTATATCGTTAGATTATAACATATAACAGGAATATATGCCGGAGAAATCAAGACAAAAAAATTATTTCTTGAATAAATTGAAGAGGGCATATTCTTAGGAAAGATTAGTTTTTGTGAAAAAGAAAGATTTTTGGAGTTAAACTTCTTTACACTCGTTTGACCTGAGGAGTAAGCTGGTGAATGTGTGACGAAAACGTTACGAAAAGTGTGATCGGGCAAGGCGAACGGAAGTTGAGGAAAAGGTATATGTTTGTGAAGATAGGAAGAGAGAAATAGTTATGTTTTGTATAATACTGTAGGGGCAAAAGAGAGAGGTGCCAGCACGCATTTACGATCGAATAGTCTCTGAAGAATTATGAGAAAATTATCATACGTTGCAATCAGTTGCAGCAGGAGATTTCAATGTTGATTTCGCGTCCAAAGATGGACAACTTTTGGTAAACTTTATACAAGATAAATTAGAACTACAAATAAATGGTAACCAAAATGAGCCTACCATGAGACATGGAACATCAATCGATACAGTTTTCTTTAGATATCTTTTTAATTTTCATTCGAAAACATATGTATCTCATTTCTCATACCATAAGCATATTGTCTGGGTCTCACAATCATCCACAGTAATTACTAATGTATCCGATAATGAAAATAATAGATAAAAATGAAAAATCTATTCGAACATGTTATTTTATCAATGAAAACTCAAACGACTGAAGACCAACGAAAGACCAAACGATTAAAGTTTTACTCCAGTATTTTGGTCTGAAGCACACTCGTTTTCTTCTGGTTTCTACTTCTCCATCTTTGTGAAAAAAATTAGTGAAACTTCCAAAGGAAAAAAATTAAAAATGTCAAAATGTAGATCATGCATATAAATCACTTTCAGACACAAACTGGAGAAAAAACTATCCGAAACAATTTCTTCCACATGAACATTTGATAATCCGAAAGAAAAAGTACTTTCGAAATGAGTACCCTAATATGAACTTTGAATTGTTTAAAAATTCACAGATTTTATATCATTGCAGATGGAATTTTACAATTTTGATAAATTATTGAATTCTTTTTTGATAAGGGGTGAAGACTAAATCGAACATAATCTATAATATTTGGATATAGACAGATTATGGTTACTCATGTTCAATGATTCTACATTAGATTATAGTTTATTGTTTGGCAATGTTTCTTTAGCTAACGATGGAAAGCAAACTAGATATTTACGTATTAATGTCAGGGTTTAAAATAATTTTTCTTAGCATCTGATCCAAAGTGTAAATAGCAATTCAGTGATTGTGATCTCTAGCATTTGTTTTGTAGAGAAATATGAGCCAGATAAATATTGGAATCCTCTACAACAAAAATTTTGAATGATGAATGTTTTTCTTGATTATGAACTAATTCGAGAAATACCGTGGGATGAGTCGCTTAGTAGAATGCAAATGCAAGTTCGCGTGGATCAATATTATTCCTAGTATGAAAACAAGTTTTTGAAGATAAAGCTAAAAACAAGTTTTTGATGAAGAAGCTGAGTAAGTACATATCGACCAAACATGTCAAAACATTATTTTATTAGCACCAAGGTTGTGATATACCAATAACAATAATAACCGTTTTATGAAACTCAAAAATATTTGGGAAAGGAAGGTTTGATCCTTTTAATTCTTCATCTAGTTTATTCTGAAGTTATTTTTTTCTCCTTCTCTTCGGAAGTTCCCCCCACTTTTTGTATGAAACTCGAGAAGTAGAAATAAAACCTTCCTTTCCCAAAAGCTAATCCCTCCAAAAATATACCCCCTTCAATTTGAACAAGATCGTGACATGTAGTCGTAATATTATGAATTCAGTGCTTCATCTTGTTATGTCATCCATATTGGTGCTGATGAGATAATAACATGAATGTCTCATTCCGAAATTTTGAAATCTGTCATTGAACATGATACTGTTCCATGTAAGTGAAATTTAATATCTTTCTTCTTTCATATATTATATTGTGTAGTGTTCCTCTATAGTTTGTAAATGTTTGGTGAAGAAAATGGATGGGAAGATGTGATATTCGTTTATTTTTCCCATGAGGGTAGTTGTTTCGGAAAGACTTTTTTCCAGTTTGTATCTGAAGTAATTACTATGCATGATCTTAACATATTTGTGGAGAGTAGATTCTGAAACTAATCACTTTCTTTTCCCTTTCGGAAGATTCTCTCATTTTTTGAATGGAGATGGAGGAGTAGAAAGCCAAAATCTTCCTTTCCCAAAAACCAATCACTCCTTAAAATATATATCCCCTTCAGTTCAACTGAAATTTTTCTTCTTGATTTCTCCGGCACATATTCTTGTGATCTGTTAGATTCTAACAATATAACTGACTATTATAATTGAAGTACTTTCTGTTTATTTCAAATTTATATTTCCAAGCCTAGTAATCCTCGCATGTTCCCAATTCCTAGAACAATTCCCTTTAACGAATTCAAGAAAACATTTATAATCGTAGAAACCAGCATTGCTGAAAACTCTTGAAATGTAATTGTGATTATTAAAGAGCGTAATAATCAGAGAACTTCTTAATGAAAATTTCACGAGCATAAAAGCGGCTCACTAATTATTTCCGACTGCGTTACCTTCTGCTTAGTACAATTTTGGTTTCTGAGGGAAAAGTTAATTAGAGTTGACCAGACAAATGAGCTACGGAATATGGTATTTGGTAACGAGTTGTATCTGAAAAATGAAAATATTCAGTTTGAAATATACGAAGGTTCAGACATCTTAGAAATTTCACTATAATCATCATGATACCGATAGAATAGGATGAGGCTGACCTGACTGTGAACCTGACTCTGTCAAAAATTGAACGAGATCAGCGGATTTTCCTGGGGTCCAATGGCTCCTAATAAACACTATACAGATATAATTTATGTGAGTATTTTCAATAACAGTCAGGAAGTGTGAGCATATTCTATTCGCGCATATTCATCCATGTATATTCTTTCTCGAGGAACAGCATACGTTATTTGACACACAGAATTTTTGCCGATCTTCTTTTTTTCCCGAGGAGAGAGATCACCCTTAATATTGTTATTCAGCGTGAATCTTGGTAGTTTGGAGGTTAGCACATCCGCTTTCAAGCGGAAGACCGGGATTCGATTCCCCGCCGGGCCACCGTGCTGGGTAATCTCTCGTTGAAAGGTAAGTCCTCGTTAATCCATTGCTCGCACAAGTTTCGACTTCTGAGGGTTGACGTTCGTCAGCTGGTTAACGGAACGAACAATTTCAGAACAATTTTTTTAGAACAATCGTAATAAGGGGTATTAATTTCTCTATTTTAATATCTTAGATTCATATTGATACCGATTGTTCATCGAAAAACTAATATCTCTATCGGGGGTTTAATCACCCTTTTAAGCTGTTAACGTTATAAATCCACATATCCATTCCGTTGAGGAGTTTATTATGGAAATATCTACCTCTGGAATATTAGCTGATCTCGATTAGTTTTCCACGTATGAACTTTTATTTGCGGAAGCAGTAAGGGTAGAATCAACTACAATATATTTTCTTGGAACATAAGGACTTTCTTCCTTAATGAAAGAAGTATTTCAAATCAATTCAAATAGCAAATCAATCGTAAATTTGACGCAATAGGACAAATTATTATTACGACCATCATTCGTCTGGTCTACTGTAAAATTAAAGAAATTAGATTTATATCTGAAGCTAACTTCTGCCTCATCATAGTTTATCGTTATTATTATGATCATAGTAAAATTTCTGAGTACTAATCTGACTAAACCTTCGCATATTCCAAATTTAATATTTTCAGCCTCATTAGACTTTGTTAACGATACAATCTATTGGATTTCTTGTTTAACCTCAAAATTAATGCAAGTTCTGTGGATGAATACTTCATTTATAACTGCTACATTTTTTCCGTAGACTAACTAGCCTCGAAGTGCAAAAAAGCTTCTGTGAGACTCTTTTCAGCTCTAATTACATGCTCGATGTACTGCACAGGTAAATATTACTTAACAAACTGTCTCTGGTCTGGATTCCTAGCCACAGTGACCTGGAAGGCAACGAGGCTGCTGACTCCTTTGCAAAGGAGGGGGCTGCAAGTAGTTTCATCGGACCAGAACCTGTCATTGGCATTGCTTTAGGCTTTGCCAAACAAACATTCAACACCTAGATGGTAAGAGGTTTTAAAGACTTCTGGTTAAATCTTCCAGGATTAGCTCATTCCAAGACGTTCATTCACCCTTCGAAGTTTGAAACCAAACAGTTGTTGGACTTTAGTAGGGATGAACTACGATGTCTAACAGGACTCCTCACAGGTCACTGTCGTCTGAATCATCATATGCAGAGACTCGAACTGTAGGAAGACAGTGTGTGTCGCCTCTGTTTGGAATATTATGAAATAGTAGAGCATATATTTTGTGCCTGCCTCGCCGTGGACCGAATCAGGTTCTCAGAGTTTGGTAGAACCACATTCTTACCATCTGACATGAACGATCACTCACCATACAAACTAATCGGCTTCGTCAAGAAGCTGGATCTATTTGGTCGAGTTTGAATAGGTGTGAGCCACAATAAACCCTTGCGGGTTGTGGTTAAGGATCGAATATAGACCCACTCACTTTTGACCATATCTAACCTATCCTAACCTAAATATTACTATCAAATAATTTAACATTGTTTGCAAGTTAGTTTCTTCCGATATAACCGGAACCAAAGGTTCAAATGATGATAAAATGCATGTAACAATAACGATGAATTCATTTCCAACACATTTAGGGGCTAATTACAGAAAATACTCAAAAATTGTTATTTCAAAAACTCTAAAGTACTGTTAGTTATAGGAAAACAAAGTACTTAAAAAATTACATTAGATACAAAGCAGCAGCGAATATCATTCAGAAATGAATAATTGATATCACGAGAATGGAAAATTGTATTAAAAATTTTTCAGCAAATCGTCAAAGGTTTTTTGAATGCAATGTTTGTTTTTGCAGAATCGAAGAAGAACATTTTAAAAAAATTGTTCTGAAATTTTTCGTTCCGTTAACCAGCTGACGAACGTCAACCCTCAGAAGTCGAAACTTGTGCGAGCAATAGATTAATGAGGCCTTACCTTTTAACGTGCAATTACCCAGCACGGGTATTCTAGTGCTAAGGAAAAGCACATAAAAAGATATTTTTGATCAGAGATAAGAATGGTCAATATTATGATGCGACAGATTATATAAAAATGTACGTGTTCTATAACTCACTATTGAAATTACTCGTCTGATACTTAATCTAACAAACATCGATGATTCGTCGAGTAATTGACTGTAAGGAATTCTTCCCACATGATATATACCAAATAGTTTGGAATAAATAGATTTGAGAAATGTTCGCTGAATTCTTTCAATGGAAGCTGACTGAGTCGCATATCCAGGACACCACAATATTATGCCATATTCTAATTTCGACCAGACATATGTTATAAAAGTAACTATATTACATCAATGTTCTCCAGATTCTTGCTATTTCTCATCATAAAACCGAGCATTCTGTTAGCTGACAAAACAGTTTTTTCCAAGTGATCAGCATATATACGTTTGTGATAAAATGTAATCCTGAGATCCTTTAACTATTGGTATCTGCTTAGTGAGGTCAATTCTATCTTATAGTCAAATATAAACGAGTTGAATTTTCTCGTGAAAAGTAATATACAGCATTTTTTCAACATTGAGCTTCAAATTATTGCTGCAGCATCATTCAAACATAATTTGACATTTCTTTGGATGTTTCGGAAATCTTCAAGATTTAGGACTTCAACTTTGAAACAATCTATTTTCATCATGAGATAATAACCGGAAAGGAGAAATAACAAAGGTCTTAAATTCGATCCTTGAGGAATTTTGGATGTAGGTCTTTAAATGGAAGAAATATATCCACAACATTAAAAAACTGGTTGCGATCGAATAAATACGACTTCAACCTATTCACTAATTTTTCACAAAAACCAATAGAAATATAGGAATGTTGACTTTCACGGCTGGCGTCAATGTTTTGGCTGGTTTCTAGATTTTGCCGTGGTCTTCTTTGGTTAAAATCTCCAAACGTTACAACTGAAACTGCGGCAGTCTGGCGTAGTCGAAGTACTTTTCTCAAATTATCAACTGAAATTTCATACCTCAAGAAGACCACGGCAAAACCCGGAAACCAATAAATCAATAATACCTAACTTGTTCCTCAAATATTATGTTTTTGGTTGAATCATGAATGAAATCGTATAAAACAGTCTCGACTAGTTTGGAGAAATTGCATGAAATTGAGACTCCTCGATAATTCTCAATTATTCTCGTATAACCTTTCAGAACAGAAGGAACGCGAGCAATTCAATCATCGGAAAATTTGCTGCTTGTGAGAAGAAGGTTGATTATATATTCCAAAGGTTGAAGTAAACAGAAAGCAATACTTCATCAAAAAACTAGGAATCTGATCAGGCCCTATAACTGGTTCATATTTTATATTCTTGGAAGCTTTGATAATGTCTTTCCCCGAGTTTTTTGTTGAGCCGATAAAAGATACATTGCTAGATCCAACTTCAAGTTTGTGACAGAGATCGGTATTTGATGGATTAACACAATGGCAAAGTACAACAATTTTCAATAGCTTCGAATAAGATGTATCTCTTATTCACACAAGAAAATAATTTACCGTATAGATGTAGATAACTTGAATATTAGAAAAAAAGGCCTACTGACTGTACCTACCTTTAAAACGGAATATTTCAGACGGTCATTTGGCTACCAAATCTTTTCTCTGTGCAATCCGATTCTGAATATTATAAAAACACAAAATGCTCACGAATTCAGACAATTTTACAAAGAACATCTTCTTGAATCTCAAATTTTGTAAAATAATTCTTTTCTTTTTTTCTAGGTTTTACCAAATATGTTTTTTTTGTACCATTACACAGGTTCGTTGGGGTTGAGTGGAAGAAATTTCCTGTCATGTTTACACAACAGAAAATAAATTTCGCCCTTCATTTCCATATTTAAACCTTGATATATAATATTTATTGTATTTTTGTCGAATGTTAAAATAATAAATACGATTATTATTGCTATTATTATTATCTCCATCTTCATCTTTCACTTCACCTGATTTCCTACTGCTACCTTTTTTATTTGTGACAAAAATCCAGAATTGGGCGGGATCTTGAGAAATATTATTTTCGGCCTTATTAACAAATTGACTGAGTTAAGTTTCATATTTGATTTAAAAGCGTACCATTGCATTGGCGTGAGATTCAAGGAAAAAATAATCAGATACATGCACGATAATCGATTAAATATAAGATTAATTCGTGTAAAATGACAGACAGAGAATAGGAAACCGATCGGGCGCTTTCGACGAACGCCCGTCGTAGGTTTATAACTTAATTATGATAAAATTCTAGAAGGTTACTATTCACTGATGAATAAATAAAATATCACATTGATGAAATGTTTTTAACAGAAACGATATCTTATATGCCTCATATACCTTGAAGATTTTCGCTCTTGCAAACAGTGTCATTGCCTGAATCGATTCACACTGTGGAATTGTGAGATGTGTGTGAAAAATATGTTAACATCATTGGACTTTCCATGAATCACATCGTCTACTATGCTTAGCAATTGCTGGCCTGAACCTTCTAAATATATATTTTCCATCGGGAATGTTTAGCCGCTATTAAAGAGTATTGCGGCTGAACTGAACTGAAAATGCTTTGTTGGGCATATTTTACCATATTGTTGAAATTAACTATGAGTCAATAAATGATGCGTCAATTCTTAATGGCAGATCGGTAACGATGAGCATCAATGATTTTCTTGATCGAATGGTTTCGAAAATTATGATTATTTCTAAGTATGTGTAAAGGCGTGTTTTTCTTTAACCAATAGCCGCTTTTCTTAATGTTTTGTAAAACATCACGAACTTCTTGCGATACTGCCCTCCTGTTGTAATATCAATATCAAGTAACTTTAATGTCCCCCCCTTTTATTTTTTGAATGGATCAACGCAAAAAATTGAAATTTGAGTTAATGAAAAAAATGCATAAATACTTTATTTTAAAGTGAAACTGACAGATGAAACTTTCAAGATGGCGACTGGGCGCCATCTAGGAAAAAAAATTGAATAGAAAGGGGGATCTTGTGACACATCGTTTTGAAGCTCCTGACGAATACTTCACAACTCTAGAACATAATGTCAATATCTTCAACTACTACAAAATGGCAGAACTTTCAATAATTGTCTGAATACATTGGTATTTAACTAGATAATATGAGTAAATAAGCTTGAGGTCAATTCAGAAGATGCTCGAAATGATTGCCTTGAACTTCTTAACATATGAACAGCCTATTCGATATTTCACGCTGAACATTTTCGAACACAGTCACGTCAATATCTCTACAAATATTCATTATTCTCTGCCGTATATCCAATATTGGAGCAGGTTCAGTTTCGTACACCTTTTGCTTCGAAAAGCCCCATAAAAAAAGTTCAAAGATGTTAAATCTGGCGAGCGGGCTGGCCATTCTGTAGGACCTCGACGGCCAATCCAACGACCGGGAAAAGTAATATCCAAATAGTTTCTTACTTGTTTGGAGTGATGTGGTGGTGCTTCATGTTATTGAAATACAATATTCATATCGAATTCATTAGGATTCGCTCCGACGATTTCAGTGATGTGAGGGTCAACAGTAGTTTCCAGCATATTCAAATACAGTTCCCCTGTTGAATTTTGATTATTAAATAGAGATCCTACAATATGGTTTCCCAATATTCCTTCCCAAACGTTAATTTTTTCTGCATATTGGGTATGTGTTTCCCGGAAAACAGGAGGGTTGGTGTCACTACAATAACGGCAATTTTGTCTGTCAACATTGCCGTTTGAAAAAATGTACATTCGTCACTATAACAAATATTGTGAAGATAGGTAGGATGCCTTGCAATGGTTTCCGTCATGATTTTGCAGAATTCTATTCTTCGATCAAGATCATCTTCAGTTAATTGGTGTACCATTTTAATTTTGCATAGATGAAACCTATTCTCCTTCAAAAGTCTCCACACAGGAGAAACAGACACCTAACAAACATTCGCGACGGAATAACGAAATAAGTAGACTGTTGATGATTTACTATCATTCCACCAATTATTTGCACTTGCTGTTCTTCAGGAATGGACAGATGACCTGGGAGCTTTTTGTTATGTACACTGCCGGTAGTTGTGAATTTGGATATAAGTTGCTTCAAATATTTTCTAC
>WOGR01002585.1:0-17190 GCA_015342045.1 Leptinotarsa lineolata | reverse complement strand
TGCAAGGTAGTGGCCATCATCAACATAGAGTCGATGATATTCCATAATTGAAATTCGAATTCCTTGCAGTATATCATTCCTCGAACTAAGCTGAAGCGAACAACAAACATCATGTTTGTCACTGCCCCACCTAATGAACGATGTATTAACCAACCGCATATCCGAAATTCGCCCAATTCCTCGTGTAAGGAAAAAAAACTCTTAACATATAGTCAGTGGGCATACTTGAAGACTGGCTATAAATCAAATCATATAAAGAAACAATTTGTTCAGGCTAGTCTCAAACTCCCTATACTGTAGGATAATGGACTGAAAACCTATCAGAAAACAACTATTCCCCTGGCTAATACCACGAAGGGCGTTGGATTATATCCGACAGGTGTCACTGCAGGATTCTTCACAGAAATAGCCCGAAACCGGTCTGCAAGTGTGCCCGTTAAATAATTGAAAATCGATTCAAGCAGTTGTATCGCCAACAGCAAATGCAGGAAATACTTCTGTGAAGAATCCTGCACTGACACCTGTCGGATATAATCCAACACCCTTCGCGGTATTAGCCAGGGGAATAGTTGTTTTCTGATAGGTGTCGGTCCATTAACCTACAGTGTAGGGAGTTTGAGACTGGCCTGAACAAATTGTTTCTTTATATAATTTGATTTATAGCCAGTCTTCAAGTATTCCCATTGACTATATGTGAAGAGTTGTCTTTGCTTATACGAAGAATTGGGCGAATTTCTGATATGCGGTTGGTTAATACCTACGACCCTACGACAAAATTGATAGGGCCAATTTGATTTTATACAACTATGTTTATTACAATTTTTCCGGTAAAATTGAAAATAAACGAGTTGTTCAATAAAAAAAAATGCACATTCTCTTTTCGAGTATGAATCGAAAAATATCGATCCTAGGAAAAAAATTGATGGGAACCAAAATTGTAGGACATTTAATTTTGAACAACTTTTGTAGAAACTGTTTTTCGTGTAAAATTGAAAATAAACGAGTTATTCGATAAACAAAAAGCAACTCTTGAATTCAAGATGATGGATGACGGAACGGGTCTGGTACCTACCCTGGTAATTTAAATTTAGACTGCCAGTGACCCCCCCCCCAAAGAATTTCGAAAGAAAATTGCCAGCAAAAATGTCTACGTTGTCAAATCCTAATTCGACTGGGCTATATAGCCCGATCCACAGCCTACAAGGAAGATTCACATTGAAGTATTTCGCCAGGGTTTATCGAATCTGATTCTATATCATCCCTGTTACGGTTCTCTGGTCATAACCAGTAGTTGAACTTTGACAGACAAGCCATTTACATACTACGTAGAAAGTGGATTTGGATTGGTTTCGAAACACGTTTTTTATTGCACTGGCCATGTTGACTCTCATTAAAGGTATATCAATTCTGATGAAAGTGTAATAAAGAAAACTTTGATTTTATGAACACCTTCCTCTTCCCTCAAACAAAAACATTATGAAATATATCCGGGGACAAAATGACATTTTATGAGTCTATAATTCCGTGTATACGATGAAAACAATTTGACTTTCGGTTTTTACATAAGAAAATTGTATGCGACACATCGGAAATAGAAAATGAATGTGTTGCTTAAATCGTTTTCGTCTTCTTCGGGAATAACCGTGTTTGCAACAGATATTTGCATGTATTCAGGATATTGAAGTTGTACTGATCTATATCAATTCTTCATTCCTTCAAACTATCACGTTTGTCCTAGCTACATATAGGTTTTACCATCATCAGCATCTTTCATCTCAAGTACGGTTATCATTTAATCTTACTCACTAATTTCGGATATGAGGTAAACCTCTCAAGGTTAGCAACATTGAATTCATACATTTTTTAATTTTATAGCAGTTTCACTAAAACTCACGTTCGTACGAGAGATTGATTGATAAAGTCTAATCTATGGCGTGACGTATGTTTTCACGTCACCAGATATATTTTAAAATAGTAGTCGGATAATTTTTTAGATTACAGATTTGACACTTTCATTTAATCTGGTGAAAGCATCTCAAGTATCCTGTAAAATATAATCTCAGAGATCCTTTTCCCTCAGAATGTATTTTTCCCCGTAAGTACCAACTGTTGCAGCAAATTTTGAGGATTTACCAGCGAAGTTTGGTACTTCACATATTACGATGGTATTGAACCTTTTTTAATAACTTCATGGAGAGACTGGAAGTTTGATTTGTAATCATTTTAATTAATTATTCCGAAGGGTTTCAGCAGCAAATTCAAGATATACAGTGTGTATCATATCGAGCTTCTATTAGTAATTTGATATGAAGGAGTGAATGTATCAAATAATATTTCATATTAAAGTTTTCGATATCAATGCACTGAGCTTATTCAAAACAAACCCCGGTTAAGCTAGCAGAATCACTTTGGAATTTTACATTTATTTTCAGGCCATAATTTAGGGCTAATTTTGTACTCTATTTCCAAAATTTTTGCTCTCTGTTTAACGTAGATATCATGGGTCCTGCTAGCTTTTGTTTTTAAAACAATTCGAAAGTTAAGGACCATTATATGTTCATTAGCAGACAGCTTTAGTAGAACTGATTCGGGTAATTTACCTGAAGTCTATATTTTCATGGTGATGTAAATATTTTAATAACAGTAGAGACTACATAAGCGCTGAAATGAGAGGTGTAAAAATGGGAAGGTAAGTTGTTGATGTTTAGTTATAAAAAGAAACTCTAAATAAAAAAGCTGTCAGTTATAAAGTTAACCTTTTTAGAATTCCCTCATTTTGTATAGAGGTTGTCCCATTTGTGAACTGTCAACTATCGGTTCAATCAGATACGTCATTTTTCGAATATTCTTGGTGTAACCCGAACTTTGATACTAAGGAGCATGGAAGAAAGCAGTACCTGAATACCAGTATACAAATAACATTAAAATGATCTACACAACAAAAATCCCCTTGGCAGATACAAAGTCGGCTCTCCGAATAGCGCGCTGCCATAACTTTCGTGATTTTAAGTTACTTGGCAGTGAAATAAAAATTTTGCCTGGTAAAGTTACCGAAAAATTCTTGCATTTAGGAACGATGCAATACTTGTAACGTCCTTTTTTATTATTATTCGTATTCACGCAGTTGACACTGCAGTAAACAACACACAACTTGCTTTTTTCTACGGCTTTAGCACACGTATTTCGCTTATCCGCCAGCACTCCCTTGTCGCCGAGTCGACTGATGTGACGTAAGGCTTGACCTCGGTGAACGCCACATTCAACTATAAAATTGAGGGGGAAGATGAAGAGTGAAAATTCAGATTTTTTGCAGATGTACTATTTGAAACATAAACTTTCAAATAATGCAATAAAAAAATTGGTAAATGAGACCTTTGTGGAGTTGTATCAGATTATTGATCTAGCAATTGAATAATATATAATTTTTAAGGAAGAAAGAGATAATTCCGCTGCAGATTGAGGAGTGAACCTTACATTTTTTGTGCTCAAGAATGTAACATTTGCAATATGGGGTTTGAATGAAATTTTTGGTTCAAGAGTGATTCCCGAATTTTTTGTTATATTTTTAGTTTTCAGTTACGATTGTTTGATTTTATATGAACTATTATTGGGATTTTTCTTTTGAAAAAAAGTAAATTTATGAAATTTGTCTATATTTAACTGCAAATAAGTTTATATCACACCAGAGTACAAAGTTAGATAAATCGTACTATGATAATTCAGCATCAGATGAGTCATGAATAACTTTGAACATCTACAGCAAGCAAACAAATTTCACTATACACTGGAAAGTGTACCAGTGCCATATTGGCCATGTAGCAGGAGAAAGCAAATGTCACAGGTCTTGCAGCATACTACTATTCAAGAAACACTTCACTGTGAGATTTTCACTAAACAGTTTTACAAAAACTCAACATGTGTTTTCCTATACAATAGCTTCTTTAGGCGTGTTTTTACGTAGGTGGATATTCATCTGGAAAAAATCTCAATCCAAAAGATCCATCAATTAGGTAAATTGAAACAGGTATCTTTTTGAGTGCACATTTTTTAAAAATATGGCTGGGTATTTCAATTCACCTGCTCATCTTGTTCTTCATATTAGTTATTATAAGGAATACCTGACATTCTCCAAAGGATTCAAGAACAGTGTATGATTCTGAAGATCTATTGCTTTCCCAAAATCAATTTCCACGCCAATATTTTTCTACAAGAACCGAGACCACGTTTTTAAAAAAGCGATTTGTTGCGTCAAATGGATTCCAGCTTTCTGGTTAGTTTAAACCAGTCACTTCACCAATGATATGCCATAGCATCTCGGATTTATCGTTTAATTAATTTTATTCGAATAATTATCTTTTCCTGTCCTTTCAAAAACTATTACAGATCGTTATACATTCCCTTATACCTTATAGTGTTGATCAAGACATACAAAACCTGAATCGATCATTCGACTTTAAAATATTTATTACACCTATAAACTACACAAAATTCAATCAATTTCTCCTAAATATAATTGTTTATCACTTGCACCGGACAAAACTATAGGCTCTTCAGGATGAAATTTAATGTCATTAACACTGCCATTGTGCCCGGGAAGTTTATAAATTATCCTTCTAGAAGTTGTATCCCAAATGTAAACAAATCTGTCTGCCGAACCTGCAGAAACTTTAGTTCCATCAGAAGACCATGCACATCGTAACAAGTTTTTCTCAAAATTATGTTGATGTCCACTGAAAATTTTCACACACCTCTCAGCAGGTGCAAAGGCTCTTACATCCCATATTCTTAGTGTGTTGTCCATTGAATTGCTCAGAAGATAAGAACCATCAGAACTTAATGAAAGGCCTGTTATTGTATCAGTGTGTCCCCGTAATGAATAAAGGATTTCTTTTGTTCGGACATCCCACACCTGAAAAATCAATGAAATCATTGTGAGTGTGATATTAATTTGTCTTTGGATTCCTTTTCTAAATCTGACCTTGGACAAGGTTAATATATAAAGAACAATATACCTTGATATCATTATCGATTCCTCCACTGAAAATCTGTTCAGCTGTGTCATTAAAACTAACAGCGGTTGTTTGGTAAACTGTATTTATTGTAGCAACACTCTGTTTCTTTCTAATATCCCAGATCCGCAAGGTACTGTCATCACTTCCTGAACATAATAACTGGGGCCCTCTTCTAGCACCTTGAACACAGTTTACAAAGGTAGTATGCCCCTTGTACTTTTTGATCCTCTGCGACGTTACTATATCCCATAAACCTAACGTGTGATCAGTACTAGAAGTGAAGATATTTGATCCATCTGTTGTGAAATGTAATTCAGTGACTGCTCCTGTATGGCCTGTCATAACTGATATATTTTCACATTCACCATAAACACTCCATAAAACTGAAAAAAATGTATGTCAGCAGATAGTTCTATACTTTACGAAATATTTCTTTAATAAATAACTATTTTGAACATGCATAACTGAATTATTTGTATCAGGAACCCGTTTTTGTAAGTTAAGGGGAACTACTCTCAAATGATGACATATTGTGTCGAATGCAAGATTTTTAAACTGTCATATCTTATTCTCAAATATTGCATTTAAAAAAAATTCATAGACAAATTGTAGGGTAGTCTACAGCAGTCACCAATTTCATGATGAATGCGAGATGAAATATATGTGAAAGACTTTATTTTCAATTTCAAAGGTTAGAAATAGCAGCTTTATCGATAGCCAAACAGATTAATTAAAGAATTGGCTAGCGAGTTGAGTAATATACTGGAACCACTTGTGGAAAGGGAAATTAATTCCATCAATACCTCTTGTAGAAAGCACTTTCTGAGTAACAGTATCAGTAATTAATAAGAGTGAATTAAAATTAGATTGTTAAAATAAAGCTGGCCGCTTATAATTTCTAACTGTGAGTTGTTTTCTTTCAGTTTTTTGCACTTATTATGTCAAATTATCTAAATGAACAGCCTAAAATTATGTATTTTAGGTTGTATATGTAATTAAACTGTATAATTGTTCAATACCAAAATACACTACTTATGTGAAAATTGGTAATTTGGTTCGTCAGAATTTGTCTTTTCAAATTCAATTCGAGGCTTTTTGACAGTTTTCCATTTATTTTTTCATTTTTATGTGGCCGTATTTCCAAAAGTGAACTGGAGCGCCAAATTTTGACATTGGATCCATTATCAGGAAAAAAATATTTAGGTGAAATTTATTTTTTTTTCAAGTTAAAGTGCCTCAAGAAGTCAGAAATGAATATTTCAAATAAATTATTCATTTCATGATTTTTATTTCAGTTGCAAGTGGAAAATATCCCGGATATATTATATCGATTATTGTAGCTCAACCTAATCTGACATTAAATACGAATTTCTGGAAACAAAAAGTCAGCAGAGCATCAAGTTCCTGAGCTTAAAGTTAACTTTAGAAATATAGAATGTATTTTCACATATACAAATTAGAGGAGTAAGAAACTGAAATGTTACATTTGCATATGGAGTTGATAATAAGACTGTTATAAACCAGATTCAGCATATTATAAATTAATACTTACAAATTTTTCTGTCAAATCCTGATGAAGCTATATATTGTCCCTCCGGATGAAAATCTACAGTAAATATTTCTCCTTCATGACCTTCCAGGAGCATAATTGGAGCAAACAGATTCGAGGTTCTCGCAGGTGTCTAAAAAATAAATAATATTAATACCCCACAGTAACTAACTTTAAAATAGACCTTACCGCTTGTAATGCCGAAGTGTTTTTATTCTTGTTGGCGATTTCATTTCTTGGTCTTTTTTCAATGGGAACAAGAGAAGAATCTTCAGCTTTCCTCTTTTCTACAACCATGGTTTAAATATTCTACTTTGGTAGAAACTATTTCTGAATTTGTAAACAAAACAAACCCTCTACAAGCAAATCAATGAAGTGACATCGCTGAACACAGTGCTTTCTACTGTGACCTAACCTTACTAAAATATTCATCTTCTTGCATTGGCTAAGGTCATTGATTCGGGATATCAATTGAGGCGCAGCCATGCTCGTCTAAATTTGGCAAAATAAACTAATATATTTGATATTTATTCCGAATGGAATAAATCATGGAAATCCAGAACATACGTAATATATGTCATTTTTTATTTGCATTGGTTTTAGATATGGAAATCGGAATAATTTATTTCTGCATTTTCAAATATATCGTCTCTAGAAAAATCGAAAGATTCATAAAAAGTAAAAACATGTTCAATGTTCATAACATTTTTGGGAATCGTAGAATTTAGGAAGACTACTACAACTAATATAGTTTGAACAATTCCAAACAGTCGTGCTCTAGCGAACCCTTCAGTTTCCAAAAGTAGTCAAAAAATGCTATCGTGAAATGTGAGTTAATAACTGTTGAGTGAAGGTGGGTATTCGTGATATACTTCCCAAGATCATTCATTTTGTAATTCACCATTCAACTTTTTTCCCCTTAAAAGTCATCATAATTATCTATTTCTTCCAGGTCTCCTGGAAATGCAGCAGCCTCTGGGGCTTATAGCTTTCGAACTGAATTATTTGGTACTGGATTGCTGTAAGTCAGCGGGACTCAACCTTTTTTCACCTTGGGCCACATAGTCGCTACTGCTAGACCTTGCGGGCCGCAATAATAAAACTGAACTGAACAAACTACTTTCAGGTTTTGCGTTACTAGAGCTAGACGTTGTATGTAAAATACAATAGAACGCAACTGTAAAAATAAACCATTTATTCAAAAATTAATGTGATGATTGACATTGACGCAAACTATTTACAATTTCTGATAAATCTGGTACATAATTACTAATACATGCTACTCTCAAAACGTCGTCCAGGTGCGAATCACTTAGTCGGGATCTATAAACATTTTTCGCATATTTAATTTTTGAATATGAGGATTCGCACAGGTACGTTGACGCAAACAAGGTGAGGAGCAAGTGTACGCAATTTTTGAGTGTTTTGTAGTTATCCGGTACTAATTTCCAGAATTCTTCATATCTGGTTACCACTCTGTTTTCTTTAAAAATCACCTCCAGATTTGTACCATTTTTAAAATCAATTAGTTCATCCGATAATTTTGCAACATCAATCCCAATGATGCAATTTGTGAAGTAGTGGCTACTTTTACGTGCCAGGGATTTTCCAATAATAGAAGACATTCCTTTATTTTTCGCAAATCCTTAAACCTTTCTTGAAATTCGTTGCTCAGGGAAACTAAGTAATTAGAAATAGTATCAGTACAGTTTTCTGGGAACACATCAATTCCATCTTGTTGAGCTTTTATCAATATCGGAAAGTTATGTAGTGGAAAGTTATGTAGTTTTTTAATATTAATTTCTTCGATGTACATCTTCATCTTGTCTTCGAAAGCAAATATTTTACTTGCCATCTGTAAAATAATTTTATGTTCACCTGTTTACAAGCAGAAAAGGCTAGAGCTGCTAGAGGGCCGCAAAGAAAAGGCTGGCGGGCCGCATGCAGCCCGCGGGCCACAGGTTGAGTATCGCTAATGTAGATGATAATTTAGAGAGTGGATTTGATATGATCAAAATCAGGGAAAATTCATGGACGAAGCAAGTGTTGCTAAACCCTGCACTTGCCTATGCCGTATTGATGACAGCTAATGAGCCAGAAACGCGTGTCTGCGGTTTGCATATTTTCTGAGTGCTTCGTCCAGGTAGTTTGTGGTGCAAGCCTAAATGAAATGATTGATAGATGGACTGATTATTCATCCGGTATGGTCTAGCTCTTACTCAAGAGACTCGGGGTCGATTCCCGGCACAGGAAATATTTTAAGCTGAGAGTATGGCTGAGCGGTGTGGGTTCTCAGTCCTTTATCTTAAAAACCGTCGCGTCGTGCGTATGAACATAATGTTTTGGAAAAATTTGTCACAAATGTTATGCTCTCCAATTTTTATAATCAATGTTAACATCATTGGAGCTTTAGCAACCGAGATAATCGCAAAGAACTGATTTTTGTGACCTTTGACTTTGAATAACTTCCGGCGCAGACACGAAATTTCATGAGACTTTTGAATCAACTTTCAGAACACCAAAATAAAGGTGTATACAAGTTCACAGCTTATAACCTTTCAATTCGAGGTTCACCTCTTTTTTTGATTTCGTGACAGGACTATACAGGATGTATTGCCGAGACTAGGGAAGCAAACATGCAGAATCACAATATTTAAAGAAATATTTATGTGCATCTATGTGCATCATATAATGAAAAAAACAGCCTTTCCAGTTTTTGTCTTTTTTTGCAGGAAAAATGGCCAACTCTTTTTTCATACTCGTCTCTGATCCATTACAACATCTAGAAAATAATTTTTGCCTGAATATAAACAAATATCAATCATCTAGTACTACGAATTCAACAATAAAAAATGAAATTTATGAATGAATTTTCCTGTTTAAATTTCAATAGTGCAAATTAACTTTCATTGCCTGCAGTTTTCATGTTTGACGTTTCGTCCGTTACTGTGGTAGACATTATCAAAGGTGAGGCAACTTTGCCTTTGATAATGTCTTCTGCAGTAGTAGACGTCACGAACAACTCTCAGAAGTAGAAAAATGTGTAAACTAAGCATTAACGAGTTCCCACCTTTGTAAAGATGGTAGTTTTAGTTGGTAAATGAAACAGATAATAGATAAATCCCACAGCACGAGAAGAAAATATGCATAGCCTTCACAGATCTAGAAAAGGCATTCGATAAAGTACCACGACAAAAATCATTGAATAAAATAGAGAAAAGAGTAATAAACAATGCAAACTTTTGCAGACGACATTGTACTGTTCACAGAAAATCAAAAAATCAACAGGAAAACTTGAAGTACAGAAATGAAATATCTAGAAAGATAAAAATTAATATATTCAAATCAATATACAGACCTTTCCTAACATTTGGTTACGAGTCCTGGGTATTATCACAATGACAGAAGAAAAAAATACAGGCGGTAGAAATGAAGTATCTTAGAAGAGTTTGAGGTGTTACGAAAATATAAGGAACGAAAATTACAAAAATTCGTAAAGACCTGGGAATAAAATCAGTAATGGATTTTATCGAAACAAGGCAAATGAGTCGTTGGGGACTTTCAAAATGGATTGCGAATATAAGACAGGTGGAGAAAGCATGGAAAGTAAAGATAAATAGAGGAAAAAAAAGGAAGGCTGAAGAAACATGGAAGATAGTAGAGAAGAGAGATATAACATGGTCAATTGAATGGACAGAACGAACAATCCACGCTGACCAACCGGCTGCCATTCCTCTATTATTATGGATAAAAGCAATAAAATTGTCCAATGGGTAAAAGACAGAATATATTTCAATTACTGTAAATGACTGATTATGACTAAATAAGTTGTTATATAGTGAAACACGTGTTATGGTTTTGTAAACTGTCTAGTGGAAATCTCACAATGAAGTGTTAAGTGATAAGTTATGGATTTTTATCAACTATCGGCCAATTCCGTCAAATAACATCTTCAATTTTTTCAATTGAATCACAAGAAAATGATTATATATTGAATACGTGCACCTATTTCCATTATTCCTAGCAATTACATTAGCATAACAGAGGATTAAACAATAACCTAATTTTTATTATGGATATCTATATATTAGTCGAAGAGTTGGTGGTTTTCTTTCAGTAATTAAAGGTTTTGAAAGATGATTTGAGCCCATATTTCCACAATTGAGCAGAACAAGTAGATTCATAATGGCAAATATGCACAATAATCGATGTTATGAATACTCTGAACCGTTTCTTATAGACTTTTCACAATAAATTTCGTTCGAGACGCGTTTCGCTATACTTTAGCTTCATCAGTTAGACTAATGCATCAAAGTATTCTATGATAGATTGCTGTACCAGTCTATCTGATGGAGGCTACTCCGTAGCAAAATGCGTCTTAAATCATTTCGGGGAAATTCTTATTATTATCATGGATAATAATCGATGTATCCATATCACTTCATTTGTGTTACTAAATGGAAATTTTCGCTCACTTGATGTTTTTATGGGTTAACAGGAGACCAAAAAAGTGATAAGGTATACTTGAACCCATGGGTTTGATGACAATCTTCAAATAACGATAACACTTTTTTCAACTTTTATATGTTGACTTTAATAAAATTAATTATAAATGTATCTTATGATTATATTATTCATAATGTCAACAATTCAATTAAAGGATCTAGTTCATCGATAGATTGATTTATACTTCCATACCTATCTGATTCTATTTATATTCCAAATCAATATGTTTGAGTTTTCAACTCCGATTTGAATCATGAATAATATAAACGGATACAGCAGAAATTAAATGAAAATTCCTCATCAGAAGTGAAACTGCTGTCAATAAATAAACAAGTTTAACAAGATGAAAGGAAACTATTTTCAGATCAAAAAACACTATTTATACACAATTCGATGAGGACTCATTTTATTCCTTAGAATAGATCCTGAAATTACTTAGCCCCATTTTTCTAGAACGTACTGTTCGGTTTCTTTCACGGAACAATCCATCTACTGTTACTATTTCCCAGAAAATATTCTGACAATCCTTTCAGAAAACTACTATTTGTCTTTTTTCCTTGGATAGGTCCGCAGGCTACCAATCACTCAACTGTCGCACATAGTCCTGCATTCTAACTTTAAATCGAGAATTCCGCTCAACTTTGAATGGAGAGAAGAGAGAAATGAAGCATTTTTCAGATTCACTTTTATCCTGATAATCAATAGAGAATACATAATTTATTGTGTTTTTTTAAAGTATTTTTGATGAAAATCTTTTATCTGTTTGAAAATCTATTTTTGTTTACCAGCTGTCGTTCTCTTACGAACGACTTCGAAGCTTGTGCGAGCTAAATATTATCGAAGTTAAATTCCTAGCACAACTATCAACAATATATCTTGACATGTATATGCAAGTGGGTGAAAATAAAAAACCTTTCTCTTCAGTTTGTTGATTGGTTTGCTAAGTTTATTGACAACTAAATTTAAAAACTCAAACAATGTTTTATCTTGATTTGTTTTCGTTTTTCTATTCGGTACTCTAGTATATTCATTACAAAACACAATTATTGTTTTTCATTTCTTTATATTAAATTATTTCTCAGATGACGATTTTGAATGAATGACATTCTATAAGCATCTATGTGTTGATTACTGTTGAAGTAGTTAAATTCCATTGAGAACACTGGAAAAGCACTGAAAAAATATATGTGTTCTTGGGCTCAGTACTGGATTTAGTTAAATAAAAAGTAATTGCATTTTATTTTACTAGAAAGTTGGGCAGTTTAGAAATGACTTCGTGATCCTGCAAGTAGATGATGTGATAAAAGAGGAGGCTGAAGTATATAATTCTCTATTGGTTCGTGTAAATTGATTCAAATATGACTTTCACGGCCGGCACCACGATAAGAGAAAAAAAATCCGGGCTGATAGGCCGTGCTCGAATGGAAAGTAAAACTTTCTATCTGCTGCTACGGCAGAATCTACTCAGTGGTATTTGGTCTCAGCAAAGACTGACTATCGTTGCCAAAACTCTAAGATATCATCTTCGTCTTCGCAGTCACTGATATACCACTGAGGGTTTCTGCCACAGTAGCAGACGAAACATTTCATACTACAAGTTCCATTCAACCACGGCATATCAGTCTGAATTTTTTCTCACTACTTATGACAGTGTTATCCATGCAAAGTTGGGGCGGCAATACTACCCGTGCGGAACCGGGAAGCTTTCATCGACAACGCTGCCTGATTTATTGGGGAAATAACAAAATATAGACCACATATATTGTTTATATTTTTATGTCTATGGAAAAATCCATGACGTATATCTATCACTTTATTGAAATGAATTTCCACAAAATAAACAAGTCATCAACTACATAGACGTATATCTATCTTTGAAGATGAGCTTACTTTACCAATTTCACTGTTTAAAAGTTCGTCACATGTGATGTGGAGATTGGAAATCCTTTTGGAAGGGTCCGATATCAGTTCTTAGGGGTTATCCATAAATTACGTCGAACGAATTTTATGATTTCTTGCTCCGTCCTTCGTCCTCATAGCTGGTAACATTTGTGAAACCTTCCACCTCCTCCCTAGTGTGACGTCACATATTTTGCAATTTTACACCTAGAAAAAACTGAATCAAATCAAATTCAAATTAAAACAACAGTTTATAATTATGAGCATTTCCAATTGAATTATTTTTCAATAAAACTAACATCAAATCAAATGAAAATTATCAAAATTAACGAAAAAAACTTCGTTTCATCAAGACGCAACATCGTGTTAATCAAAATGATGCAAAAGATAAATCGTTATACAAAAGTAGTATTGAAATGATAGACAGCGGCGCTGCAATGATTGTGTCTTGATGGAGATTACGTTGATGAATAAATCCAATTTTGAACAAAAAAAAGCATTTTTTAGGCCCGGGACTTTTAAGCCCATGTGATAAATGAAAAATGAAAACTCAATCATTTTGAGTCCATGAACTTCGATCCCACTCTTTTTAATTATTTATAACTGGCAAAGTAGTCATATCATTCTCATTTGGATAATTAATATCAGGAACATTCTTTGTGTCGACATCTTTTTTTTCGATCCATAATGGTCATCATTCAATTGAATAATTTATCTGGCACGTCTAGCAGCAGTGCGAATCTTAGCGATGGGCAGTAGTTCTTGTTACCTCTTTTATGATTGCTTGTGTAGGTTAGTGGCCTTTTATGATGACAATTATAAACCACAGATGCCACATGACTGCTTTAATGAGTATGCTACGACACTGAAGCAATAGTCGCCAAAAGCCAGATCATCGCACACTGCACCTAAGGACATCCTCACAGTTCACTATTTGTCATGAATATTGTGAATCACACACATTATTTGCGTACCAAGTCGCATCATTATTCAGTGCCCTAGCCTGTTCAATATCCATTCCAGTATCTGATCGCACAATGTATTCGGAAACCACAGTAAAATCATTAATCACCAATCAGCTCCAGATATCAGCCTGCACTCTCAAAGTTTTGTTTTTCTCCAAGTCAGTAGTTTGATTACAGAAATCGAGATGTCAACAGAAATTGACATGCGCTGATACAACACTGTAAGTTCGTGACTATGAGGCGCCATTCGTTGTTCTATTAAAATCACTTCTTCCTGGAGCATTTATACCCATGTGAGAAGCATCCATTTAAAAATTCTCAAAATGTTGTATAACTGTTACTGTAACTCACTCGTATCGTGGATTTTCGTAAAAACCACCATCGCGAGTTCTCATTAAGTTTTTGAAAGTAGGTATTTCAGATCGTATCAGTACAGAAAGTGCTATCTTTGTTTAAAATTCAAAGTATAACCTGGATTGCATAGCTTTACAGGAACAATTGAGACATCTATTTTTCCTTCTTTTTGTATTGACTCGACTGGGAAGAAGTCTCAAGTATCGTCTAATACTATATTATTGTGTTCGGCTTGTAAATCGTCCAATGCTTTGCAGCACCTTTTAGTTTCAGTGCGACGTCGTATTTTGATGTTCATATATTCAGTGTGTAAAAGCCAAATGGAATAAATTCATTATTTAGGTTACTGTACATATTTGAAAAAAATCCCGAAACACGTTAAATTGAAATTATCATTTGACATACTTCAACGGAAAAGTGCTATCCCTACCTTCAACCCCCGTTCTTGCGATATATCGTTTGAAAGGTCTCTTCATTCTCTATTCAAAAGTGTTATCGCTTTCAAGTTCATTGCAACAATTGAAATAAAATAAATTAAAATCATGTGGTTACCGAAATTCGATAAAATACACTCAAAACTTATTAATATACTCCAAACTTATTTCATGTTGAGGTATTGATAATAAGAAAGTAAGCAAAAACCAAAGCAATGTTTTTTAGAAGGTATCCTTTAAAAACCTGTAAATAATTTTTGTGACAACGTTAGTTTAGAACGCCTTGTCAAATTGTTTTGTATGTTACAACATTAGTTGCCAGTATTTTAATTCAAGTTTTAAGTTTGTTAACTTCAAGTCTGACAAATGGTTAGATCAACGGAAATACATGAAATAACAGTTTTATAAATGATTGGTTACGGAGATAAAACCCGAACACAACAGGAAGTAGCTCGCCTATTTCCTTAGAAATTTCCTCATTTACCGCTCATATCTCAAGGAACAATGAGCAAAATAGAGAAGCAGTTTTGCGAATTTGGTCATGTGGAGCAGATAAAAAAAGCAGCTGCCAATGCAATGAGTGATGAACTCAGATTAAATGTGATGCTTGAGTTTGAGAAAAACCCATATACATCGTGTAGACAGGCATCCACTACATTCAATGTTAAGCATACATCGATATTAAACATATTAAAAAAAAATAAAATGCATCTTTATAAAATAATACTAACTCAGGAGCTCGCGGAAGACGATTTTGATATATGAACTTATTTTTGTGAGCAAAAGATGGGCATGTTGGATAACAATATCATCCAATTAGAAGAAGTTATGTTTTATGATGAGTGTAATTTTTCTCTTAGCGGTCATGCTAATCGGCAAAATTGCCATTACTGGTCAACGGAAAATCCTCACTAGATGAGAGAAAAACACACGCAATACCCTCAAAAGGTTAATGTTTGGGCAGGGATTGTAGGAAAGCATATCATTGGCCCCTTTTTCATTGAGGGCAACTTGAATGGCGATAATTATTTGGCACTAGTTCATAATGATGTAATTCAAAGTTTAGCAAATTCATATAGGAAACCCTCAAGTTCCAGTGAATACGATATGGTTTCAGCAGGATGGAGCACCACTACATTACTAACTCAATATCCGGCAATACCTCGATACGTTTCCGAATCATAAGATGCCTTTTCATGGGGATATGTAAAGAGCAATGTGTACAAAACTAAACTTTCAGATTTGAATAACTTAAAAGAACGAATAACGCTTGCGATTAGATCGGTCACGCCTGATATGTTAAATAATGTTTGATGTCAATTTCATTCGAAATTTTAAGACGTATTCACTGCCAAGACGTTCGCGGTGAACATTTTGAACATCTACTTCGTTAACATCCATAGTTCTTTTTCGTATTCTACATTTAATTTCGTTTTGCATTACATTTTAGTTTTTGAATGTATTTTATCGGATTTCGGTAACCATATGATTTTAATTTTTTTTTATCTCAATTGTTGATGTTGGTAATCTAACTCAGATTAGCTTTTGTCTGACTTCAGTTACTCGTTAAATGGAAATTCAAGCCTCCTTCGTTCAGAAATCAAAATGAGCTTGAAGATTGTATCGAGGGGAGATATATACGTTAAGACAATAATTATATAAAAAATTAATATTTGATGAAATCTCTAAATATTCATCTCTCCCAACAAACCTACATAGTAGGTTATGGTAAACACCGACAGGCATTTATGCGAGATACTTCGCAGTCTTTAGATGCTTCTCGTTTTTCCAGCAGCAGGACCACGCTGAAATAAATTGAGTAGATCACCTACAGACAGGTTTCTAGGTATCTTGCATAAATGTCTGATAGTTATAATTCAATCTTTAGCAAGGTAGCACCTAGAGAAATAGTTTCTTTTCGACCAGAATATACTATATAGGTACGTTAAGAGGGATGTTCACCTCCATTTCATTTTTGAAATAATAACTTTTTATGGGAGTATAAACCATTTCGTTACCTAACGCGTAACGGTGCTAGTTCGTCTGGCTTCCCATTCTCTCACGCGTACGTCAGCGGAAGGCAGTCGCCTCCTCTCTCGCCGATACGATCAGTGTTTAGTGTGCGTTAGACGTGTACTGTTGACAGTATTATGAAAATCTAACCAGCAAGCACGTAATATTCTTTCATTATGTGAAACGTGACTTAAAAATGATGATACTAACTTTGTGTGTGTACATAATTAGTATCATTATTCAATCCTACAAAAGTAACAATTGGCTTATGTTGCTATTATGATAAATATACATACACAACAAATCAATAAGAGATTTATTAATAAATAACCGTTCCTCACATTATCATAATAATATACATAGTATACCGTATTACATAGTAATAGTATAGTATACATAGTATACCGTAACTTCTCCAAAGCAAATTACGATGCTCTGAACATTGAACTCAGTGGAAA
>WOGR01002584.1:0-17192 GCA_015342045.1 Leptinotarsa lineolata | reverse complement strand
TATATTGAAATTGACACAGCAAAATCAACATTGTATTTAAATAAAGAGGGGAGATGAGGCGGATACCGGTATAAGAATAATACATAGCTATTGCCTATTGTTCTCAAATTCTCTGGATATAATTTCGATTTAGCTAGAATATCCAACTTCATTTGATAATTCAAAGTTTCTATTACTTCAAGCCGAATTTTATTTTCAGTTTTCCTAAACCAATTTCTTTGAAATCACATTAATCTTGTAAAAATAGATCTGATATTTAAATGCCCAGTTTTCATTCCATTTATCTTTGCATATGATTAATAGTAGATACTATAACCAGAAATTGAAAAAAAATGCACATTCAACACTTTATTTATAGTATGGTGGAAGTTGATGATAAAACAAAATATTGTTTGACAATATAAAATTATCCAAAACTAGTTTGCACCAGATATATGATATACATACAAATACAAATGAAACGTATTATAAGCGATAGGAAGAAAGATATATGCAAGAATAAACAAGAATAATTCTCGGATAACATAACAGTGAGTGAGCTCACGTTCAATTGATAATAGAAATACTTAGAAAAGAAAAGTAAAGGGTGATTACAGTTTACTCAAATCATTTTTATTTTCAATAGCAAGGTTTTTACCATCCTTCAAAGCATAAATGTTCCCATAATGAAACCAAACACTTCCTAGTAAAGTTCTATCGATGACTGCCTCCATGAGTTTGAGTCTATTATTCGTTAAATATTCCTTCAAGACTATACGCGATCCTTTAAACATTTTTTGGCTATAGATATTTTGCTTTATGCTTTATGCGTTGGCTATAGCCAACGTCAGCAAGATGCACTTCGGCCGATCGACTTTTTCCTTCCCATTTCTGGTACACATAAGTACCTATATCTTTTTTACTGATTTTTATAGCCAAATGTGCTTCAAAAATTTTAATTACAACTTCAATTGAATTCTCCTGCTGCCTCTCATCTAATTTGAAAATTCTGAAGTTCTGCGATCTAGCCTTTTGTTCAATCTCATCCTATTTTGGTAAGAGATTTCTCATTTTCTGATTCGAGCATACAAGTTTCTTTTTTCAACTCCTCAATAACTGCACTATTGAGCACAACTCCTTTGTTCATATCACTAATCTTCTGTTGGATTTCAGCAATTTTTATACTGACAGGCTACACTGTCCGAGACTTTTCATGCAATTTGTTCAATGAAATTCTCCTTTTTCAAAGTAGCATGAATACTTGTACTCACAGAATTTCTTCCATGATTTCACGTCTAATCACCATTGTGACTTCTTCAAATCAATGATCACGGTTTAATTAGTGTGTTTAAAAAACCTCACTTTTTTTGACCAAATTCAACCATTTTTTTTCGACTTAAACACGGAGCTCACAACAGATGTTTGTACTGTTCGCCAGCCATTACAATAGATTGCTTCCTTTCCAAAAAATCAATGTCTCCTAAAAATATTCCCCATTCAATTATTTCGAGTTAGACAACAGTTATCATACTGGAAACTGATTAAAGCAAGTAGGTACAGACATTCACGTATGTTGAAAACTCAGCAATGATAGTTGTTAGCCTGAAATATATCAACATACATGCAAAGTCACTTTTTAAAAAATATATTTCGAGTACAAACTGTGAAAATTCGAAAATACAGAGATGATGACTGCATGAAATCTAGCAACTGACCAATATATAAATGGAGTTGAGTCTTTAGGTCGATTCAGCGACATCAGCATAAAATGACGTCTGCGGTGCTGGATAAGCTCTTCTCCCTCAAGCTGGTACGATGTAATTCTTCCCCTCACAGATTCAACTTCGGAGGATTACTGAGGAAGTTGAATATTCTGCAACTCTATGGATTCCTGAGGGCTCCTTCTGGAAGGCAAATTAATGTCTCTAATCTTCTTCTGCATGGCATACGCTAGTAGAACTGCTAGAATCCCATAAACTATAATTGTCCAAGCACTGGGTATATAACTTATCGATTTTTCTTGAAGTACAGAGCGATTTTCTATGGAGCCCATTGTGATTTCATACATCTCATCCAAGTTCACGTTGTTCAGGTGAAGGCTCAAGTTAAACTTCTCTCTTGGGATTCCTTGTATATCTGAATCGGAAAACAGGGTGGGTTGGCATTAGTTATCAATCTGCTGATAATTGATAACAACTCCTGGATTTGTTGATATATGGCAAGTTTTGGGATGTCGACTAGGTATGAACCTTTGACTTTGATGGCTTCTTCTTGCTGGTGACATTTTAGTCTAATCGTTTCTTTGGTAGGTAAGAGTCCGATCCATTGGTTCGACTCTACTAATCGTTTGTATATTTGTTGATTGATTTCCAATCGTATCTTTTGGCATCTGACATGGTCCTCAATGTTCAATAATTGGATTTCACAGAGCTTCTTGGCTCCAATTTCCAATAGTTCGACCGGGTTACACATGTAGAATAGTGAAAGTACTTTCATACAAGGGTCGCCCTGAAGGTACTTATTTTCTCAAAATGACTCTCATTTGGTACAGGAATTGAGTAAAGATAGTAGAAGTTCAGTTATAGGAGGTGTGTTATAGGTATGCAAAGGATGTATGTTATTTTGTTATTCAGTAGGTAACAATATACCTTCATTAATTTTTCAAGTACCATAATATTTTCAAGCCTGTTTTCAACTGGTAGTTGATTTTTATCAATCTATTTTGAGCAGCAGTTTTTTTCCTTGAAAGATCTTTGGTTTTCATGATACTTGTATGCATCATTCCGATGTTTGCAAGATATTGAGTTTTCAATGTTTTGTAGAACAGAGATAATAATTTCGAACATTAATCAGTTGATTTATTATGTCTTCAATGAAATTAGAATTTTCTCGATAAACTTCATTTTCGAATATTTTAGAAATTTGATTCATTATTGTTTCAATCAATTTCTCATTATGATTTATTTGCTGAATTGTATTGTTAAATTCATCAATCAGAGAGATAGCGAGAGAATATAAACTTATTATGTTCGATGACAATTTATCTCAATTTTGCTTTAATTCTTGAATAAGTTTTTCATAGCATTCGCCATCATTTGCATCTAAATTGCCACTAATTGCTTCGAAAATCGGACCTAGTCCATTAATTATTCCTCTTTTGGTTCTCATCAGGTGAGGAATCATTTCTATCAGCATATTTTCTACATTGGTCTCAATAAATTTCAATATTTTCAAAAAGATGTATGTATCCTTTTCATATTCTGAGTTTGTCGAAATCAAATTCACAAGATTTTGGGATTTTATTTTCAGTCTGCTGATTTCTGATATGATGGGATTCAAGTCATTGTAATGAATGACAGAATGATAATATTATCTGACCTGTGCAGTTCCAAGTTTGACCGGAATTAACCCAGGATTGTTTTTAAGGTTTTTAAACGCTATCTTATCTGGTGTCGCTAAGATTCCGGGTTATCTGCAATGACAAGCAAGTGTTAGTTGTCAAATGAGTAAAGTCGTTCATCAATACGAAGTTGAATACTTCTGTTACCTACCTCAAAGCAAAGCTTTGTCGTTTATCATATCCTGAGGGATGCTAATGTGTAATAACTGTCAATTGACTATGGTTGGCATGAGTGACATTTTCAAGAGCTTCTTTCTATTGGAGGATTAATTTTAAAAAATGACAACTGCAACAAACAGTTCATGATTCATACAATATAATCTATATTCCATTACTATTTTCAATTTTGTAATTTTGAGTTTTTCGGTAGTTTGAGATCCGAGGACATAAGAAAAATGAAAACGGACAATAAAAGAATATCCAATTTCACCTATCTATCTGTGTTTGTTCACAAAATCCACCTCATCTAATTCATTGAGAGCATCATTACGTCCATCAACAATATAAGGTTTTCTTTCTGCTTCAATGAACTCCACTATATCCTTCTCTTTATTATTTAACAAATGGAAAACTTCCATAATACAATTATAAAAATTACCTCTTTACTTGGAAAAAGTATTTCCCAAATAACATTTGTGACACAATAACAACAAACATAAATAACCTATTTTCGCATGCGCGACCACATAACTGTGAGCTTAAATTAAAAACTATCACTTTCTAGCGACTGTTATGGTCAATGAGACGTCAGCTATCAGTTGATGGTAACAATGATAACGAAAAACAGTTTGATTAGGAGCTAAGACAAACCATTAGTCAAATGAGCTTAGCTGGTGATTGATAAACTGGCCCTAAGAGATTGTTAACTAGTAACAGCTCCATCTCGTGAACAAAGTCCCAAGCAGGAAGAAACATGCCATGTATCAACAGATTTTAAATTAATAGAAGAAAAAATAAAATTTAAATGAATGAAATATTCAAATTATAATAAAAGTAACCGAAAACGGAAAAACAGATTCGTACAGAATTAGAGCAGAAACAAAGGACAAAGATTTCAGAATAGTCCAGGATTTAGAGAAGCTGCAAGATCAACTTTTTAGAAAAATGTGCGTAGTCCAAGAAATCTTCCAGGAAAAAACAAGAATAAAGAAACATATATGAGGTTAGATACGAGGTCAAAGGTGTTCAAGATGAGGTGCTGGCATTCTGGGGAGGATAAGGGTTGAAATATAGTTGAAGTTCAACAAACAAGTTATAGGAGAAATGAAAAATGAATTGGACAAATTGGGCACAGAAGAGGTGAACAAGAAATAGGACAGATAAACTGAAAGATCAACTCAAGTGTAACCAAATGGTCTACCTTAGACAGGGTGACGTTTTCAATAAGGAGTCTTACCAACAGCAGCAAAACTATCATTACTATGGAAAACCAATTGTTATATTTTATTTTAAAAAGTCATGTTCCCTGCTGTAAACAGTTATTGACTCTTGGAAATAACAAATATTACAGTTATTAAATGTGTTTTATTCTCACAAAATAATCAGTTTGGCTATTGGGATGAATTATTTTTATTCTCAATTCAACAAAGGTATTCCTGTTTCTCTTATATGCCACAATAATCTAAAAGAAAGAATTATTTTGCCATTTTCAAAAAGTTATACAGATGCATTTATTATTATTGATAAACTCAGATCAACTGTTCTTCGCAACTTCGTTTGCGTGGAGTTCGATTTTTGAGCCTTTCCAGATTTTACAATAGCAAAAGTTCTCAGGCCTATTTTTGATTTATACCAAATCATTTTACAAACTATAAATATAGTCAACTAAATCAACAACAAATGTTTGACGTGATACTTTAAGTTGCATAACTTTTTTTATTTACAAAAATCGTTGTTTTGAAACTACCAACATGTTGAGATCACTTTTGACATAAACTGAACCCTGAAATGAGGTTGCAAAAATAAAAGAGAGTATTTACAATATATGTCCTTCCTGTGGAAAAAATTATATAGGTGAATCCTCAAGACCTCTAGATGTGAGAAAAATGAACATCGTGAATATATAAGGACAAGACAGATAACAGGATCAGGGATAGTGGAGCATATTTTAAAATCATCTGGTGATCACGCTTTAAAATGGAGTGAAACAAAAATTATCACCAAGGAAACTCATGAAAAAATTAGAAAGCTTAAAGATTCCAGATAAATTTATTCTTTTAGCACATAAGTGTCTTTCAAATAGCTCTGTGGAAATGGATGGTACATGGTTGCCATTTCCAAGATGATAGGTTGAAAACGGAAATATTAACCTGATCTGAAATCTCAAAAAAACATTCTGTATATGTATTCATATAGACTATCACATATGACATCCGAATATTTCATTCTTTTGACGTAAAAGAAATACAGCTATTCACAATTGAGGCGAAAGTTTTCAAGTGCCTTTTGGGTTTTGAAAACAGAAAATATTTTTTTTAATATTCACACTGATTAATATTAATTATTCAAAGAATATAATAAAAATAGCATTCATTTTCTCACCTATGAAGATTGTATGCTAAATCAATAGCAATGAGTACTCCAGTTGGTGAAGGATATATAGACATATTATCTGTGGTGTAATCCAAAAACTTTGCCCTTGCGTATCGTTCAACATCATGAGAATCATAATCACCCCATCGAAGTTGCACATCTATCCAATATTTCTGAGTAGTGGTATTATCCATAGTGTCCCTGTAAAAATGAAATTTACATAAGTTGTTTCATCACTTTAATAATCATAGTGGCTCACTTTGTATCTGCCAACAATGATGGCCTGGAAACGTTCCATTTATAAGCAGAGAACAAGAGAACATCAGCACAAGATGAGTTCATTTTGTAAGATTTCCTGGGATGAATGGTTTCCTTTTGTACAGTTTCTATCTCCAAAGCATCTAACTCTTGATCAAATACCTAGAACAATGACAACAAATTCAATGATATTAATTTTTTACACTTTTGGGGCATAAAGGATGACTTTTATCTTGCCATAACACCAACCTGACACAAATCCATTACTATTGATTCATGAACTTTTTGCCACAAGTGAGCCCTGAAGATTTGAATCAATGATATTTTCAATGTGGGAATTTTACCATGCATGAAAATACCCGTCAAGTCAAGCTGCACCTGGAAACCAACATATACATTTGCTCTGTTTATGGTAGGAGACCACCACAAGGTGAATCGACGGTTGGGGATTTGATTCAAACCAGATCTTTGAGCATTTGTTAATTTTTTGTATTTCATTGATTCTTCAAATCCTGATGCCTTTTCCCTGAAAAAAATACAATGATAATCAGTCTCGAATGTAACACACATTTGAAAAACTGTTTCAAAAGATACCGAATATGAACTATTTTTCAGGGTAATGTCTGTCCATAATTGTGGTTATGAAATAGTTACTTTTGGAACATACATCAAAGTTTTGTTCAACAACAGATGGAAACATATTGAAAATATATTGTACAATGTCCAAAAAAAAGAACATAAAGTAATTTTTGTACGAGATTTTAAAAACGATATGAATCGTTTCTATTACTATTCTATTATGGACTTCATTTCTGTGCGTTAATGAAGAATTTTGTCCATTTTGTTTATATTGTAAGATCATGTTTGTTACTTATAAGATAAAAGCAGCCACTTGATGCCAAAATTAAAAAAAAAAGATACAAAAACCAAAGTATTGGTGCAATTCCAGTAAAAATGTATTCATAATCAAAACTGGATTTCTAAACCTGATGATGAATTACATTCTGATAGTCCTTCTTTGTCTAAGAGTACTACTGATGAATATTTGCAAAGAATGATCTGTTCTGATGCTTTGCTTGAATTCAAGAATGAGAAAAATCAAGATACCTTGTCCCAGTTCTAGTATCATTCATTGAAAATAAATGAATAAAAATATATTTTTGAAATATACTTGAAAATATAATTTTATATGTTAATTTCGATAATGACTATTTTGCCGTCCTAAGCCCGAAGGACGTAAGTCAATATTGACTAGTTTTGAGATATTCAGCAATCTGTAATAATTAAATCAGCACACATCTTGTCTCAACATAAAAAAAATTGTCGTTTGAGTCTTCATAGGGTAAAGATATTCGAAGTTTATTAGATTTGAAAAAGGTGGGTCCCCAGGCAAAAAAATTTGGGAAACGCTGATCTACAACAACAAAACTTTACTGCAAACTTGTTAACAGAAAAAAATAAAGGCTAACATTCACGGCCATGTACTCCGGATGCAAAAGGTAAAATATCTTAAACAAATAAAACGTATGTCAGATATGCGCCCATTTCGCTTACTACGACTGAGTTACGTCTAAATAGCTTAGGATTTTTGGTGATTTTGGATATATGTCTATTTTTACTAATGTTTTTGAAGGCTTAGCACGATGAATTCGGGACAAATTTCTCATTAAAATTAATAAAGTAGTTAAAAAAGAGTCTGAGCAAGTAAAATCTAAAATTCGTAAAAAATTGAGATACGCCCTTTGGGCTTAGGACGGCAGTATTGTTTCGCCTTTTTAGGTTGAAAAAACAACTTAAAGAGACTAATATATTACCTATTCATCTAATAGTAACTATATCAACATACCAGAAAAGACCTTCCCAGGTAGGAAAATATGTTCCTTTGAACAAGGTATGTTCTAATATGCCCTCTACACCCCCTAGGGCTTGAATCATATCAGTTCGGTAATTGTTTAGATTCCATAATTTACCATCATGTCTTTGATGAGTCCACCAGAAAGGATTTTGTTTCAGTACCTTAAAATAACAAAAAAATAAAATACTTTGAATGTCGAGAATGGTTGAAAAGCAAAATTTTATTATTGAATGAAAGAAAAAAATCAACATACCTGATACTGTTTGAACTCTGTCCTAATTCTCCAACCTTTATCATAAGCCAAGGTGTGCCTGTCCCTCTGGAACAGGGTGTTTATTCTTGGTATTCCTCTATCCCATGAATCTTCCAAATCTTCAAGAGTGAGCCTATTATTTTGCGCATTAGCCTCCTGTCGTTTCAAAGCATATTCAGCCCAAACTCTCTGAGAGTCAATAAATTCAGATTCCCAGGGCTGGATGTAACGGTACAAATTCGGAATAAGCTGGTCCTCGTCGTGACTTATACCGGATCGGAAATGAGTGATGCCCACATCAGTCTGTTTTGACCACCTGAGGTCAGATTGGGGAATGAGAACATGACCCATTGACAGCATACCAAGTCCTCCCAGTTCTTTTGGCGTATAGAAGACAACGGGAGGAAATCTGCTAGGCATTTTGGAGTTCAGACCGATCTTAATACGAGTTTGGATTTTGTTCTCACATTTGACAAGGAGATCAAGAAGTTCTTGGGTGTTGACAACAGCTTCCCGGAAGTAAGTCATCAAACCGATCAAGGCTGTGTTCCACTTGTTGACTATCTAGAAGAACACAATCGTGGTTTGAAAATGAATTAAGTGCAAATACCAACTTCTTGATAAGACATCTTCTCCCAGGTTATACTAAAGTTTTACATTTGAGTAAACGTTATTCAAGTAATGTAATTCATTTTCATGAAATATGATACATTACAAGCTTCATAGTAATCTCTCAAAAATGTAACTATTACCTTCTTTACAACTTGTCTCTAAGTGGTTAACACCAGGAGCTATTTTTCACTGCTAATTCTTAGAAAGAAATTATGACAAAGTTGAAGTAGATTCTTCAAGAAATATACTTTCCTTGGATAAAGGGCAAATCGGAAATATATCTTCAATTATAAATACTCCATTTCCGGAGACAAGTTTCATACAGACTTTTTTCTCACAATTGTCTCAGGAATACGTCATTTGAATATTTTAACGTACTTCTGTTATACCCTGTATAGTAGACACACATTTTCAACAAAAGTTGTGTGACATTATTGAAACAGCATGGTAATGCCTTCAAGACTACTTATATTCGCCATAAAAAAGATAATGTTTTTGAATGTTTCATAATCAATAAATTCATTGTTGCTCATCATAAAGTCGCCATGTCTAGGTTTAATTGGAAAATCGGGACCATAAAATTGATTTCATTTGTCAGCTGTTGGATACTTTCCACATAATGGGTCATTCAGTGAATTTAACAATATGTTATCTCATTTCAATAAATAGATGGATGTAGCCGTTACTACGTAGTAAGAGATCATCATGAAAAATGAGAAATGAAAATTTCTTATGTTTTTTGCCACTTTTATTTGTAACTAAAGTTACTGCAGTTTCGTCCTTTATGGACATTTTCAAACTTATACATTAAAATACAAATGATTGGATTCCATCACCCCTTATATAACACCACTGTAGGTAATAACCGAGGTAATTAACTTACCTGAATCATTTTTACTTGCGACAATTTGGGCACGCTAATTAGAAAACCGGTGAGTAAACTAGATCGATTTCATCATTTAACAGATTGCACCCGCATTTCTTATGCCTATGAATTTCCAAGGATTCCAAATAACTGAGTTTCCAACCTTTGCTTGCATGGTGCAAAATTTCCGTATCGTCTAGATTCGGGAACTTGTGGATGCATTCCAAGGAATGTTTCAAAAACATCGAATCATTTTTACCTAGTCTGAAGGACCTTTCATGTTCAGCATACCGTTTTGAGAAATTTCGACCACATAAACACTATTACAATCTGGACACTTAAGCTTATAAACTCCAGCTTAAGTGTCCCGAGTATAATAGTGTTTATGTGGGACAATTTGTGCAATTTGCGCATCATTTGCAAAAATTACAGTTGGAAGTATAAACAAAATATTGACCAAGAACTAATTTGAAATATTCCCTCAATTTAAATAAGAAGTAAGACTTTTTTTTTCCATTTTCAACAAGAGTAATTCTAAGAAAAATTCTAAATACCTTAGTGAATGTTGTGGATCCAGATGCCATCAAAATTTGTCGAACCCTATTATGAAAACGACTCAAAGATTCATCATCCACTCTCAAAAAGCATTGGGCAGTCCTTTCTTTGCTGCCCTCGTGTTGCAAATTCCATACTCCATCTCTGTGAGTGAATTCATCATGTTGTGTACGACACTAAAATATATTAATTATTATGGCACTGTGTTATTTCTTGATATATGTATACCTTTGGTAAAATTCGACATTCAAAACCAGACATATTAAAGAGTAGGTTAGGGTTATCCTTGGAATAGACGCTGACAAAACTGCTTTCCCACTGAATGGTGGTCACCGACCTTGGTAAACGGTTTTTTATGTCCCAGAATACTGCTCTTCCGCTATACAAAACAAACATTTAGAATTGATTTCAAAAATAGTTTCAATAACTTACAGATTTACATCATGCTTCATCAATCGCATCCTGGCATCTCTTGGCCAACATTTTTTATTGTTGTAGCCAACAATGTTCTCGTTATTTGGGTCTGGATGCTCAGTCAAATATCTTTGTATCAAATCCTTGGCCTCTTCTGCTGAAAATCTAAAAACAAAAATTCACAATTGCAACATCACATACAACTTGAATGTTTATTTCTTGGGTGTCAACAGCATTAACTGCTTGGTCATTAGCCTCATGTTAATAACCCCCCAAGCCACCTAGATAGCGATAGATAGATATCCTTTATTAGTTCTTTATAATAAAAAAAAACCTTTTCAGGTGTAGAAAATGTCAATTACAGTAAACATTATAAAAGTAGTAGAAAATCATGATGCAGTATCATTAATATTGGTTAAGAATATAAGTGGCCACAGATGTATGAATTACAAGGTTATTACAGTCGATATACATAATATAATTATTATATTAGATACAGAAAACGAACATATACATCTACATTTAGAGTTCAGAAGAGATTAAACTGTATCACAATGCAGAATGATACGACATCATGGCTATTTGCGGTCCGTCAGCCATGTAACATTTCAAAATCATCTTCACTTCAACTAGATAAATTCTCCTGAGAAAAATATCTGGTCAAGGTTGGGATCGAACTCACGACCTTTCGATTGTCAGCCGGGTGCGATACCACTGTGCCAATTCACCGATATAACTTGTAGGTTTTAATCAATATAATGAATTTTAGCGTTGAAATGAAACAATTAAAATCCATTAAATAACTCGTTTCAGTCATGTTCAGTTCCGAATCAGAGTGAATCTTATTGATAACATAATGATTCCCTCTTTAGACAATGAAGCATATTCATCGATACTATTATTATATTATAATTGGATTTGAGTAGAATTTGAAAAATTTACAACACGAAAATGTTTAATCAACCTATAAAAGATAACTCTTACCTGAAAAACATATGAATTCTATCCACATATCTACAATACAGTCTGATTGGATGGCAAGTCTCCGACTGCACATCTTGGAATGTCAAAAAATCGTTTGGCATTTGTGGTGGTCCCGCCATCTCACTGGCTCTCTGCAAGCCAAGTACCAACAAATCCAAAACAAGTCCATAATATTGAGTAACAAATGATGCGAATTGCAACCCACGAATGATACCATAACTGTTGGTGTGGTTCATATCTTTATAGTTGATAAAAACATTGTTCTTGGCTGTCATGTAATCGGCAATGTTGTGGTCGACAATCAGACGCAGTAGCCTGTTCAACAAAGTCAAATCTATCTTTTCATATAGTTTCTCAAATTTGGATTCTAATAGGACATTACACTCTCCTTCATTGACATCCCAAACATCTTGAAGGTTGTTTATGCCCTGGCACCACTTGTACACTAATAGCGGAGGCGGCTCAGAATCTGCGGGTTTGATCCACGGAGGGAACAGTCTTCTCTTGTCTGCTTCATACCAGAGGTACTGATCCAAATAAGCATCAGTGATTTTTTCCAAAGGTTCCACATCGTATACAGGTATGAGATGACTGTAGAGATCCATGAACTCTATCCCAACTTCTTTGAAAGCCCTCTGGGTTAGCAAATGACGCTTGATTCTAGAGAGAGCCTCGTGAGGGTTATCGTAAGCCTGTTCTATAAGCCCCAACTCCTCTCTCTGACTCTGATTGAGTCGAGACTTAACGCTGTAGGCCTCCTTCAATCTTTCAAGGGCCAGAATTAATAGTTTTGTGTCATGCTTGTATGATAGTGGAGGGAAAGGGATTGGTGCAAATCTTCTGGACTCTAGCCAGTGAACTGTCGTTGTATAAATAGCCACAGCTTCTTCAGGAGAAATATAGGGCCCGTCTTTCAAATAATTGTGCTGTCGTTCCTGTTCAGCTTTAAGATACAGCCTGGTCAGTCGTCCAAGATTCTTTTTGCAAACAGTTTTGTCAACCGTTGCTCCCCTGCGTATCCGCTCTCGATTATAATGGGCTGTATTTGTCCACCAATCGGCTTTCATCTTGACGTATCTAAGAATCATGTTTTCAATGGGTATCGGCAATCCCGGAACTTTCCAGGGGATGTTAGCTTTCCAGCATCGCCATGCTTCTGACAAATGTTGTAGAATTGTTCTCGCCTTGTTTTGTTTAATTCCTGAAAATCGACAGAAATTACTTTATTTTCATCACTTCAATATCACATGAATAATAAAAACAACAGAAACTATTCATAAAAATTAAGTTAGCCTTTTTTCAACTACAGTAGCGTGAGTGATACATTCTACTCATCAACTGACCGCTTTTTGGAACGCTAGTTTGAATTCAACAGGAAAACAATCGGTTTTTTTCTTCTGCAAACTGTGCTAAGAAGCGCACGCTAAAAGGTAGGACCTCATTAATCCTTATCACAAGTTTTAACTTCTGAAGGGTGTCATTCGTTAGGTAGCAACGGCTTGTTAATGGAAAAACAGGATGTTGAACAGGTTTTTTATATGTGATACTCCAAAATATGTCTAATCTAATATCTGATTACACAAAATTATAGACGCTGGAAATCAACATCAAAGAAAATAAGTTTCTCAAATGTATACTCCACCAATAATAATGATAATTTTTATTAGTCTTGAGAAACACAGTTTTTAGACACGTTAATACAATTTCTAAAATAAGTTTGAGAGGATGAGATTCGTCAATACAGTTTCTAAAAAATGCTCGTGAATACATTAGATTCACCAAAAAAAACAAGTTAACAGAATAAAATACCAATTTAATAAAAATTTACTAAAATGTAAAGCCATGAGCTTTTACAAATTATAAATTACATAGCTGACGTATTATATATATTCAAAGTTGAGTAAAAGTTCAGGAGGTGACCACAAAAGTTTCTATGTCTTCTTGAATAACTTCGAAAAATTGATCAATTTCATGTAATGGATGTTTGGTTAATATTTTCTTCAATATCTTTTTGAATCTCCTGAATAGTCAGTTAAGGAATTCAACAGATAAGGCATTGTATAACTTAATTCCTATATTATGTGTTCTTTTCAACCTATTAGCTGTAGGAACAAGATTTGATTTATGTCTTGTATCGTGTTGGTGTATATCCTTGTGTGCAACTTTATTCATCAAGTTTTGTTGAACAAGAAGCAGATTTTCATAGACAATAACTAAATATTGGGTCATTATTTCAAGTTTTACAAATATTGGTCGACACTCTTCATCATAATTGGCAGAGATTATGCTTCTCACTGCAGATTTTTGAATGACAAATATTCTATTAAGATGTACCTTTGATGCATATCACTCCAATTGATTATACCATACCTAAAGACTGATATGTTGTGAATGATATGTTGCCGGTGTCGCACTTTGATTTACTGTTTTTTAATTCTTCTTATAGCAAAAACTGTCTTACTACGTTTACTACACATGCTATTTATATGGTCTATCCATTTCAGGTTGGAATCTATTAGTACTCCCAAAAATTTGGTACAATTTTTGTTATCTCGATTTAAGCAAATTGTTTCAAAAGTTAGTGTTTCTGTTTTTTGTCCATTGAGAATCAAGTCATTTGATGTGAACCATGATCGAGCTTTCTCTAATATGTCAGTATGGACCATATTAGGATCATAAATTTTATATATTTTTTTACTCAAGGTTGCATCATCTGCATACAATATAGTTTCTATGTCTGACGAATTCATCAAGTTAGGCAGGTCGTTGTTTTAGATAAGAAACAGAAATGGCCCCAATATTGGCCTTTGAGGCAATCCTCTTAATATTTTTCTTCTTTCACTTTTGGTATTTCCAAGATCAACAATTTGATATCTTTCGTTGAGGTATGACTTCATCATGTCTATGCAGACACCTCTCACACCATAGAAATCTAATTTGGCCAATAAAATCGAGTGATTTACAGAATCGAATGCTGAAGTAAGGTCTGTAAAAGCGCTCACATATTTTCTTGATTATCAAAGGCATCTTTTATACTATTTGTAAGAAAGTGTATTGCATCAGACGTTGATTTTCCTTTACGAAATCCAAATTGATGAAGACTCAGATTATTCATATCCAAATATTTGACTATTTCACAATCTATGAAAACAGCTGATAATACCTTCATTTGTAGAACTGCCAACCCTTTATACTTTCAAGAAGTTCACAAGGAGAAGAAACTAGTAATATGTAATATGAATTCAATAATATGAAAATAACTATGAGAAACAATAACTCCCCTGAAAAATTCTTTAGAAATACTTCAAAGTGATGAGAAATGTAAGTGTTGATTTCAATCAATTGAATTTCTATTTGTATAAAAACCAATAAACCGTTTGGAAATTCACTGACTTACCTTCTGGCATCATATCAACGATATCGTGCATGACAGATGCTCTCAGTTCAAGATCAAAGTGTGACTCCACTCTCTGTTTGGTTACTGTTTTAGCAACACCCTTTGAGTGACGCCCTTCGAACTGACGTGAGAGCAAGTTCCCCAACCATCTTTCCAGCAAAGGAGTAATCCCTCTCATAAAGAACAGCCATACTCTCCACCCTGGAGCCCAAATACCACAACCCGGTCCCTTTCCAACTGGACCCTAAAAAAGGGGCCATTGATAAAAATGGTTTTTCAAACTGAAAATAAATGGACGTATAGACAAATCAATCTTACCGTATTGAATCTGTAATATATCAGATGCTTCAAGTCCTTGCACATACGTATTTGTCTCATGAGTTTATATTTGTATCTGTACATTCCTGTCAATTGCCCTACATGAGCAAAAATGTACTGCAATCCATCAGCCAATTGAAAGGCATCCACATTGTTCAATCTATACTGTACGTGGGAATCTATTATCAGTTTGGTCAAGCGCAATATCTCCCTGCATAAGTGGAAAGCTAAAAAAGCAAATCAAAACTTAAATGTTACCGAAGAATATAAGAACAACTGATTATTGAGTCACGCTTTTTTATTATCAATTTTTGTGTAAAAACTTTCATCAGTTCTTTCTCACACACAGAGATTTCTATCAGGCACAGACAGAAAGAAAAAGCCCACCTAAAATAATGCCTAGAGAATCAAGGATGAGGAAATCCTATTCGATATTTGTATACAGTTGGGACAATAAAAGAATGCATATGAGTCATCAACAAAATATGTTATTAAATAATTCTTCTATAAAGCATCCCCTTCTCCTAAAAGAGTGAAAAAATATAAAACAGTTACTTTTTGCATTCAATCAGAGAATTCTTATTTGGATATCATCCACTCTGTACATGTGTATCATCTCCATTTATTTGATTTTTCGACTGTTTGACAGTTTACATTGTTCATACGTTGTTTACTAAAAAGTCCTATGGTTTCAATTTTCATGTACTCCACAAATAGTTGTTTTCACAACTAATAAACTGTAGACACTTATTTCATATTGAGTAAATTTTATATCATGATTATAAATGTTGAGCTGAAATTCGGTAAGGCTCTGTCTTATTCTGTATACTGGAAAATTTAAATTGCCAGATAGGAGTTGAAAAATGAAATACGAGATATATTTTTACAGAATAAGTAAAAAAGTGCAAACGACTTTATGAAATAAAGCCAAAATTTTAATATGAGGTATTTTGCTATTAGTGAATTTCAAAAATAAAACGAATTCTTCATTAAAATGTTAGATGGTTCGAATTAGTAGCTGCATCATTTCGTTTTCATTAGCTTGTACCAGTTTGTGAACCTATATCGGATACAAAAATTGATCACGTTTGAGCATTGTTTCATCATCCAAACCGTAACCATGAAACCTGACATGAAATTTCAGGTTATAGCGAATGAATTCCTTAACAATTCCAGGTTTCCAAAGTTTTCCAGTTGAATCTGTCCTCTGAAGAGGAAAAGTGATAATGGAGCAAATAGTGGTAAAGTAAATTTTCTTTTGGGTTTCTTCAACTAACACATTTTCAAATATGATTAGTCTTCCCCAATTAAGGTAGATATAGCAGTAACAAAGAAAAACTCATTCAATTTGAGAATCATTTTTCCCTCCTTTTCTATTGGTGCTCTACTCCATCGGCTTGATGGAGTAGAGCACCAACTTTTGATGGTTGTTTTCACAATGAGAAGACAACTGGACCTTTATTTTTAACTACTGATGACAAACTTTACAATAATTATCTATAATTCGACTATTTTCAATTGAACGTAACTCATATACAAATTGAACTGAGAGCTAACGGTAACAATGTTAAAAGTTATAACTAAGTTCTTACTGGGATCATTTTTATTGTCTTTGCATCGCCATTGTAAATAATTGAAAAGTAAGATGATTCCATGAACATGATAGCTTCTGAATATCGATAGGATTTACGAGCGAATAGGTGAACCAGTTCGTTAAATACTTTGAAACATCGGTAAACTGATCAACACTTCGCAGGTCTATTATATTTG
>WOGR01002583.1:0-17192 GCA_015342045.1 Leptinotarsa lineolata | reverse complement strand
AGTAAAGACATGCCTGAAGAAGCCATTCCATGCAAATATTATTGTAGGTATCTGTCAAAGTCTGAAGTGGAATTCACACTGATTATGGAATTCAAATTCTTCATGAATTTTATCAACATGAAAATACCTTGCCTTGAAAATATCATGGAGGTCTGAGAAAAATTTTGCTGAATTAGCTAGCACTGATAATGCGCTCATAAGGTCAATACATAATTGTTACTCGTGATATTTAATTTTGTTTTGTTGCGTCATGTTCAATTTTGTGATAAGGAACTGAAATTATTGCTCGCCCCTTGTATTTCCAAACTGTTTAAAATAACGAAAACGTTCACAAAAAAAAATTATAAAAAACGTGAGCAAAAACTGCTGGAATGTTGAACTAACTAATGAATGATAAATTGGGTTGAACTAATTTGAATCGGAACAATAATACTGAAAGTAACTTGTCAAATGAACGATAAAACCAAAATTGTACTTGAATATTTGCAAAAAATTAACTGAAATAAACAACCCTGTATCGAGACAGAATCGTACGATGTTTGAGGTTTTTGTCCCTTTTTTATTTGTACCCACCGAATATCGAATACTGATCAATGTATAAGAATCTAATCAAATTAGTTTCAGAAAAACTCAATAAATCTATCCGTGATTTCCAAACGAAAATATGAGTAAGAGAACGAGTAATTAAATTACGGAAAAACCCCTTTTTGTGTAATCTGAAAGCAACAATACAACTCAAATTTGCAAAAACAACGTTCAAACTCAAACCACGAGTATCTAGTTAGAAGGAACAAAATTATACGTGACTTCATTTCATGTGACATGAATTTGAATGTTGTCCTTTTGCGTGATTTTGGTAAATAAAGATAATATAGATTTAAAACTGAACCGACCTGTGCTTACCTTGAAGATTTCAGCGACTCTGTTTCCTTCTCTCACATTTCCGAATGTTTTTGACGGAATATCGTATACGGGGGGTGTGCGATATAGTCACAAATGGAGCAAATAGTAATACCGCTGTCTGAATATTTAAAATGAATACAAAAAGAAAATACTTTTAGAAAACACCAAGGTGAGAAAAAAATGATAATTTTAATTAAAATTAAATTCGAAATAAAGGTAGAAACTGAACAGATGTGATGACTAGTTGAAGAAGTGAAGGGATTGGCCAAGAAGGTGGTGAACATATTAACATTTTTTTCTATTGGCAATTTGGACCATCAGTTTTTGTATCATTTTATCATTAACTTTCATTTGACTTAAAGCATTGGTAGCGGAATTAACAATGACTGCAATAGTGTTACTATTAAAATTTCGAGGTATTACCACAGGTTCGACTGCATGTAGAGAGAAGATGAGAAATTCAAAAATATTAATAACTAAAAATGCTGCAATATAATGCATAATTTTTGGAAATACTAATAAATTTTTCCAGCAATGTAACGTGAGATTTGTAGAACCCATAATTTAATAGTTTTTCGTTTGAAAATTCATTCGTGGAACAGAAATGCATCGTTGTGTACGAGTACCTATCTCTAACGGACTCTTATAGATTCAGTAAATTGTTAATTATTCACGACGAAAGCAAAATCAGATACCTACAGTGATGTTACAACTTCAGATGTATCAAAACGACCCGGATGTAAAAATCAATAAAAGAATGAATGCACCATCTATAGAAATATGTACAACTTCATTTTTAGGTTGAAAAAAGTTATATTCCATAAGAAATAAAATTTCCTGGTATAGGTAACATTTGAAAAATGACAATTTTTATGATGCCCATACTATACAAAACAACTGGCAAGATGAGCACAGGAAAAGTAGGAGTTGAGGAAAGCCAACGAATCAGATGGATAATAATTCTCCGAATCCTAACCAATTAGAGTTAGAACCTTGATGAGACCCTTGATGGGACCTGTGGAATTAGAACAGGCATAGAAGATAAACCCAGAAGAACCCGCGATCCAAAAATAGAGGCAATCTGGTGGTGAGAAAATCTGAACACTTTACTACAAAGAAAGAGCTAAAAGAATTTTTGGATAATTATTATTATTAATAATAATAATAATAATACGACCACCAGAGGAAGACGATATTTGTCGTGGCAAGACGAATATATCGAGGTTTTCTCGACCACTGTGTTAAGATGGTTGTTCTGATTATTGGAGTCCTTGATGGAATGATGCCCTCTTTACTCTCGAATATCAAAATTATGCCGGCTTGCCGCACTAAGACAGAAATCTTAACCGGACAAATGCAGAAGGCTGTCATTCTTGACTCACTGCGGTTACTTAGAGCACATGATACTTGAACCAAATTATCTCTTACCCCACGGTGTGTGGAGAGGTATAATGCTGGCGCGCCCTCCCTTATGTATCGGGCTTCCTAAGATAAAGCTGGACCAACGAAAATTTTGGGAGAAATAATAACTGTTTTTATTATTTCCAGAGTTCAAAAAATGAAATATAATTTTGAGTATATATAACATTGAAAGTAATAGACGGAGTTCAATTCTTGTTTGTGGAGGGTCCACAAAACTTGTTCTTCCACTAAACCTCAAGCGTCTTGTGATAATAGAAATTGAAACAAATTTAGGAAAAAGTGTTCAATATATTGATTGAGTATTGACTATACATAAGGAAATATGTACATGTCAGTCAAACATTAGAAGTGAGGAAGAAGAGGTTAGATCTATTTACATGGTCTCATGGTCAGATCCGATTTGAGTGATAAGCCTGTTGTAATCAATCTTTGAAGGAGGATTTGAAATGTAAGATACATTTACATTAACATCGATCATCGGCGTGTTTTGACAAATCATTAGCAATTATTTTTGTATGCTTCTCGAACAAGCAGGTGTTGAAGAAAGCGGCAAATATATACTTCGAGCATATTATATGGCATTCTCGTGTTAAAATTCTTCTAAATGTTGACCTCTGTAAATATTTTGCGAAAAATAGAATAACTTTAATACTTAGCATTAGGTACATACTTTTTGTTTGGTTTTATGTTATTCCTGAATTTTAAGAAGCACACTGTACAATATATACCAATTTAGTATGATAAAACTTTTCACTCGCGATTTCAAAAAATATTAACGAAGTTCACTTTGAACTACAATTCAGATGGTTTGTTTGTCAATTCATTTCAGATATCACAAGGATAAGATAAGATAAGTGTAAGTTGGGAGGAATTTTTTTACTTATTAGAGAGTTTCCTGTCCGTACTAAAAGACATCACTCCATAAAAGACGTTCACTCTGTTTTGTACGGATGAGCTGATGAACATCTAATAATCATACAGAGAAAAAATTGTAAAAAATATAAACTTAGACCTTTCAAATAGGTAACACTGATGATGTTATTTAATGGCAATACGAACATAATTCAACCTGCAAGGAATCGCAGGTGAAAAGGTAAGACCTCATATCCCAAATAAGTTTTGACTTTTGATGTTTGTATATGGACAATAGTTGGTTAAGGAAAAACCTATTTTGAGCTCAAAAATCGATTTTGAACCATCCCTCAAGGGACCATGAAAGCATATGCTCCCTCCTAGACCTGAATTATTCAACAGACTTTATCGAAATATATGATAAAAAGAAGTAAACGATATCTAATAAAGGTTGAATAATGTAACGAGGCAAAAATGGGTTTCGAGAGAATTTCCTGATCTTCGCATTATAAACGATCGCTCTCATTCGAACATCGTTATCGTTTACTCTATGATATAGAATATAACCAACCCACAAACGTTTTTTCTTCGAAGGGTCGAGTGGGATAGAATCTCTTTTTCGGGTGAGATCCATCAACATTGATTTTTTATAGACGTTGACATTTGAAAGAGATGATTTTAAGTCTAAATACATCGAATACTGTGTGCGAGAGCTTATCAGATTTCTCATAACTGAATATTGAATAAATATTAAAAGTTCGTTATAATGCCTAGTCATTAAAAATGATTTTTTCAATGCCTAGGTGTGGAACAATAACTTCTTCTTTGAAAAAATTTTGCTCTGCACAAGCATCCGACCACGAAAATACATTAATAAATTAACTACGAAACAAAGTTACTCGAAGTATATTTTTATGGAATATATAATTGAAGGCAGATATTTATAAAAAGAACGACAAAATTGAGAATGTTATTATAAATTTAACTCTAACATTGATAACACTAGTTTACAGTCATTTTACGACTGTAATGCCAAAGGCAGTTCTATGTTAATTTTTGGTCCCTAAATGCGAAAATGATAGTAAAAATTTCCCAACACGTAAGATTTTTGAGTTATGATTTTTTTTACAAAAATTTATTGAACAGGACATTCCAAATTTGCTTTTCGTCTAAAACAAGTTTAAAAGCCGTTCTTTTCCATAATGGTAGAAAAGACCCTCTATTCCTCTTGCACATACAGTTGCTATGAAAAAAACACACGAAAGTATGTCACTTATTCTAAATAGAGTAAGTTATAATACGTACAAGTGGTAAAAATGTGGTGACCTAAAAGTCATAGGACTATTACTAAGTCTTCAGGACGGATTTACAAAGTTTTGCTGTTTTCTTTGCCTTTGGAACAGTAGGGCAACACAGAGCCATTATCAAGTAAAAGAATTGCCTTCGAGAGATAAATATATTCCAGGTCAAGCTGATGTGAAGAATATACCTCTTGTTAACCCCAAAAACGTTTAGTTACCTCCATTACACATTAAACTGGGGTTAATGAATGATTTTGTAAAAGCATTAGACAAAGAAAGTGATGCGTTTTTCCAAAATTAAGTGATGCAAAGCTCAAAGAAGGTATATTCGTTGGATCACAAATTGGAAAAATACTAAGTGATCAAAAAGGTCTTTGTGATGATTTTTAACTTATACACTCTATATTCCTGGAATGTGTGTAGATTTAAGATTTGTATTTTGTGACGTACTTTCACACACAACATATTTTGCCACCTTTTTCATGTAGGACTACAAATTCTCTATGAAGTAAATAAATGTATATATCTATCTATCTTCTGTAATATTTTTTTTTTACCTAGAAATAGTATGAATGAAGCAAAGTGCGTATACATTCTCTCACGTTTCAACTTGATATCGCTGCAAGAAATCAAAGAAATATCACCAAAAATAGAAACTATGAGTACATAAGATAACTCATCTTACACAAGACTCATCTCGTTAACCGCCTGTCTTTGGTAATAGCGTCTCATCTAGGAGCAAGAGTAGCCATATGCGATCGGTGGTCGGTACTTTTAAATTGGACGAGGCATTAAATTAAAGTCATTGGAATGTGCACGTGGCCCTTTCATTCCTTTTCACCTGGTTCGAATTGAGGAAGTATATTTTTCCGAGATAAGGAACAAATAAAATGTGTATCACGGTTCAGGTGAGCTGCCTCCAGGTTACTTGATTTGCGGTTGGCGACGGCGTATCCACCATAATATTTGAAAGAGGTCGTGTCAATGTGCTGAACGAGCTTTTCTGCATTTATTCTGATTGGAAAATATTTAATTAACTTTATTATGAGATTCACACAAGACGGTTTACAAAATTAAATAGTGGTAGGATGGTTGATTGTATTTTGATAATTAAATGACAGATTTCAAATTAATTGAATTGACCTGAACGTCAAAAAACGATTTTACTTTATTCAAGTGAAGTTTTACCGCAAGAAACCCCAACAGGCTTGTTTCATGCTATTGAAAATGATACCGGATTTTTTATAGACTGATCGAGTTAAGGTTAAATGATACTTATTAAGCCTAATCGGTCCCAAGATCTCTTTATATTTGCAGAAAAAAGAACAATTCAAGAAGCAAGAGTTCAAATTGGTCGCGTGTCTGTCGACCAATAAAATTGATCATGTCTACAGCGGTGTTGCCAAGTGTACTGGTTTAAAATATCTAATCACAGTACTAAAATATGACAAGACGCCATTTTTATTGTTATTGTTGTTAACTTGATGTGAATACGACTGTTGTAATCCAATTTGTTTGTTTCAATTTTCTAATTAAAAAACGTTTTCTTTTATAAAAGGTGTCCAATTTGTTGCATATTAAACTGTGTATTATTAAGTTATGTATAAAATCATAGTATAGGTAAATATTTTATGATCTTTCGATTTTGTGAACTGATTTTAAATATAGAAGTTATTTCCAACCATGATTCTCGTGTGCATTTTATTTCATGTGAAGAATTTTTTCATTAAATTAAACGTTAACGGGTTCATATACATTTCCAGCATTAAAATTTCTGTGATATCAACATGAAAATGTGTTGTGTCGGAGATATTTTAAAAGTAACCTTTTTATTGCGTTTTGTGTTATTTGGATCCCGTGAAAAATAAATTATCTTTTCCAATGCATTTCTTGCACTTGTTTCTCAGATTCAGTTGTCGAAAGTGACTGTGATTTTACTTTGAATCACGAATGAATCAGAAACTGTTGATACGCTCCGTGAATTTCACGACTTGGTAATGTTGATTATTTGTATTGTTCCTATTGGTCAATCGAACAAGAAGCGGGACTAGGTCCATGACGTCACATTTTCAAAAAAATTATTCTATCAGTCATTATACCAAACGCTTTAATGTAAATATATTATTCAGTCATACCTATTATTATATAATCTTAGAATATTAGATGCGGAAAAACAACATCGTAAAATCCATAAGAAGTTAAAATATTATGTTATCTTCTTGACTTTAGAAACATTTCTTGCAAAAGTAATTCAATTTCCCATTAATGCCACAGATTTTATGAGCCCAACTAGATCCAATTTTGCACTGAAACCAATCTTGATCACTGGTTTCATATGTTTTGCTCCAAACAACGCAATCATCACTATTTTTATTGGTTTTGCTTCGAACAACCTTTTTTTTACTTCCGATAATGAAATACAACTTAAATGAAGCAAAAACTTACTTTTTAGTGCCAAACACTTTGACTCGACGCGACGTACCGACGTCCAATTGTTTACTATTCTGTGGTTTCAGCGAACTGTAAAATTTTTGTGGGAGGCAGGAAATCAGTGTTGCCACCTAAAAATGAAATTTCCAACTAGATTCGTTCCTAAAATACCGAAATAATTCAAGTGACTCTTTCATGCCACTAATCCTATTCATGGTTTTCTTTCGATCACAATTGCTCTTTTCCTACCGTATTACTACTGAGTGAACAAGTTTGGCGTGTACATTTTTTACGCAGACAAGAGCTTTATTGGCGAAAATTCGTGTGAAATTCCACACTGCGATCCGAGCGTCGTCGAAACTTTTATGAATGTTCAGCGTTTGCAATCATGTTGTCAAATTGCAGCCAATGTTTGGTGACAGGCGATCAGCCATCTGTGAAATATTCACTACTTAAAATTCAGTTTCAGCAGCGATACAAGGAAAGCCCCGACCGATGCCGCCAAATCACGTTTTCGGAATACACAATGCGATCTCTTGTACACCTTTTTCTGCGGGTTTTTTGGAAGCCGTTGCAATAATGACATGACATCAGAAGTAACTGAATAGCATCGCCATGCACCAATAAATGAAAAAACTTTTTGATCAGTTTCACATAGCCACATTTGCATGTGTTGATTTGTTTCATCGTCAAAAACTCTGATTGATATTTTCATTAAACTTGAATTTCAATATAATATTTCCATGAAAAAGTATATGTTACTGGCTTCGTCAAGATATAGAAAGAAAAAAGCACCCTAATGTTTGATAAATGTTTTGTGTAAATTTTTCTTGAAGACAGTTTCAATCAACTTAACGTAGGGTTACTTCGATCTCTTTAGGTAATCCGACTGAAATATCTACTACCCATTGTATTTGGATAATGGTATTTACCTTTGCAAGTCAAACAAAATAGATATTTTATGCCTCGTACTCATACTATGGTGTAGTATAAAGAGATTGAAAGCATTATTCAAAATTCCACAAATTAATGCTATCTTGAGTCGATTTTTTTTGTGAATTTGATGGGTAGAATTGGAAACTTTCATTCGTGAGGTACTTGGATTATTCATTGTAAGTTCATGTGCGAGTATGTGTGTGATACATTATCAGATGGACTTACCACAGGGGTCAGTGATAGGCCTCTCCAATATTCATTTTAGTAGTGTAAATCGTATAACTGATATGAGATAAAAATGAACAAAAGTGCAAATCAGCTCATAACAAAAGGCAACTCCCTATTATAGAATATTATATTTAAATACCTAAAAAAAAGAGTAATGAAATAATGCATTCAACATTTAAAGGGATTCGTTTCTATTTCACCATTTGGCAACATCGGTTATAGCTGTTACCTGTATGAGACAAACAAAGATGACATATTTCAGAGGCGTGCTGTTCTGTTTACTTATGTTCCGAGTTTCGAGACATTCTGTGACATATGACATTTTGTGCACCTAACCTATCTTCTTCTATATAAATAAATAACAAAACAACTGTTGTTTACGTGGCTTGTGGAGGTGGTATTGAACTATAATTTATATTTTGCCTTAATTGTTGATTTATAAAGATAATTTTCCTTTTTTAAAGTAGAATATCTAGGTACGTATAAATTATTTCAACTTGATATATTATATGCATTTTAGGCGCTGTTGCCAATATGTGAATTAGAAATAAATCCCTTTAAAAATTAAAACTCAACATTTGAGACATCAATTTGAATACTTTTCGAAGTGAATTTGAAAATCTCATCAATTAAACTTAACTTTATTTTGTTCAAACTTGCATTTGCTGTAATAACCCAAATTGAGGAACATTCCCCATCAGCGAAGCGGCTCCTTTCTCTCCAATAAAAGCGTCTTTTGCTTTGAGGCGATTTCAAGCACTTTCTACAAGCTCCTGATCCACTATGTGTCTGGCTTCAATCCTCTACCAGTTTTATTTGAATGCAATCTAGTACATCTTATAACCCTCACTCGAATAAGGGAATCGATATGAAACCCTGCTTATATAGTCTCCAACTACAGTTTCCTGCACATTTGGCTAAAATAGGCATAGATGTAAACCCATTATGCTCATGTGAAAATTTTTCTGTAGCGGATATAAATCACATCCTATTCACATGTCCCAACTTCGAACTGAACCGGCCAGATTTCTTAAATAATTTGCTCTCCTCGAAGGTTTCCTTTCCAACCAATATAACAGTCCTTTTAGGTACACTCAATTAAAAAATATACAAAATAATTCTTACATTCATAATTAAATCCAAAATATCAATATATAAAACATCGTGACTCAATTCATTTCAAAATTTCTGTAGCACAATAAACTCAGGTTTGATGCCAAGGGGGGAGGGGTGCAATAAAAAAAATGTCATAGAATGCGCATACTAAAGCAGAAGCATCGTCGATGAAAAAGTGGATGGTGGATCGAAAAGTGGTGTCAAACAGCGTCGTGGATCTTCATTTCTACTATCCATTCGCGGTCTAATTATTAGGCCTTCTAACTGTGTCAAGACAAATGTTATTTCTCTGCAGACTCATCCTCTAGGATTACGATTTACAATTGTTTATCTTTATTCAGTCTCTTCATCAACCTGAATTTGAGTAGTCACGTGAAGCATTAGCTCCAATCAAAGGGTTGAAATTTTACACTTTCACCAATAATGCAGCTGAAATAGTAGAGCCGTCAGATGCCAAAACCGATTCAATTTTCATTTTCTATTATGTAATGTGTGAGAAACAGGATGTTATACGATCATATTTCAGTATGGGTCATCATAAAAATGTGGATTATGTACATTATTCCAGATTATAAAAAAAGTAAACTAATGGGACTATACATAAATATAAATTAGGCACAAAAGCATATGAAATTAAATATACCAGCATGCGGCAAAAAATTAAGGGACTATTCCCTGTCCTTTGATGATTTCTGATAGGGCACTTTGTTTCGAAGATACGGGGCGAAAAAGAAATTCGACAATAACAATTTTGGTAATTTATAAAATTGTTAACATAGCCAAAATAAAAGTATAGCTTACTACACTGGACCTACCAAGTAATAAAAAATCTAACAGTTCCATTGGTACCTATCAACAACCTTCCGATTACTACAAACGGCTGCAGACATTCAATTTGAATAGTATGTCTCGTAAGAGATCATTTGTATGTGTGAAATAGGTTGAAACTTATTGACTTTTGTCTATTTGACATGCATTTTCTGTGTTTAATATTTAAAGTCTTGTTAGTGAAGTCCTCTATCATAAATGGCTAACATGCATTCCATTTATGGACTTGCTGATGGTAATTCATTGGAAGCTAGGCAATTGTACAGCACAGGTTATCCTCAAAAGATTCATCTAATGTATAGTAAGCCTTTTTGGTCAGAATTGCCTTCAAGTTTCTCCTAAAAGATAGTAACGTGACACATTCTGTTGAAGTTTTTGGTAACTTGTACATTTTCACTCCATTAAATATAATTGAATTCTTGTCCAAAATTCAGTTAGAGTAAACACACAGTTTGTCTCAATTTGTTGCAGAAATTTTGAGAAATCGTCCAATAGTGTTCAGTGGGTTAGAATAACACAAGTTTGTTCTCATACAGAATTGCAGATCACTCTATGCATTGTTCAATGGATAAAGATTTAACAAATTTCATTTCTTTGCATTTAGTTTCTAACTTGCTTTCTCCATATTCGTAAATAGCAACCTCTCACACACAGTAAATGAGCTGTATTTCTTACCTATCCTCTTGCGGTTTTTCTTTTTGCTTCCTGCTTTTCCAAGAGTAAACGATGGTTCAATTACGTTCATCATATCCAAGTCCCACACTTCTATGATTGGAGACATCGTACCAACCGCACAATAATTGCCTGCCGGCATGTTTGGTTCATAGTTCAGCCACTCAAGGCACAAGGGAAAAGATGGCAAGACGATATCGTGATGGACATACAGAGAACATTCATCTTCATTGTATACTGCAAAAAAATGGAAGTTTTACTCTCACCATATATAAAATTGTAAAACAAAAATACAAAATGGTTAATCCTTTGGAGTTTATTGGTATTGTAAGTAGTAAGTTTTCAAGTCAAGTGAATTTCTTTTTGACAGAATTTGTCGATATTAGAAAGCTTCATGTGCATGACGATTAACAGTCATCCAACTTATTACTTTCATTTCAAAATACAACACAAAATACTTACCATATACTTCCAGAATGCTGGAATCTCCTTCAACATGTCCCACTAGAATTAGATTATCTGTAGGCTTGATGAGATCATCTTCTTTCTCAGAATCATCTGACTCGGAGAAGTTATCTTCTGCTTCATTAGGTAAATCAGCTAAGGATGCGATACCAAGTGCATTTGCAGTGCTAGCCTCGTCTAAGTTGAAAAATATGTTACAATATAGTGTTAGAGCTTTGAATAAATTTTGTACAAACCATTTTCGTCATAATTTTCAAAATTGAACTCGTCTGTTCCTGATGGTTCTCCTTCCATGACTTCATCTTCATTGTCATTATCGGCCACACTGAAAATTAAAACTTATACATACTTATTGCAAAAGCAACTGATATCTGATAGTCGTTTAAAGAAAAATCAGTGCTAAAATTGTAACGCTTATGCTTACTTCAGTTTGTTTTTTGTATCATTTATTATCTGTATCAACTCATTTTTTGATAGCTGAACCTGCAAAACATAAAATAGATATTTTTTTTCTTAAGCCAAAACATGTTTCTTTTACCTTTGCTGGATTTGCACTTGCTACTCCCCGTTTTACCCAACGAACACAGGGTACAAAATTTATGTTACTTTGCGAATTTTCTTCCATGTTTTGTCAAAACTTAAAAAAAAACTCAATACATGGGAACCTTCAAAAGTGTAACCAGTAGTGAGGTTAAGTTCCTCTTCTTAGCCTACGGAGAGTATTCTGTACCTATTGTCTTTGGGGATATTAGACTGGGACATTTTCGGGAGGATCACGGAGTTGGCGACATGCGAATGCCAAGCTGGAAAATTCCATTCAGTATTAACAACCGTAGTCACAAATTATCGAATATTTATGGTAACAATGATCTCCTGTACTATACATGATAATAATTAAACAATTTTCACAAATAACTGTTTTATTTTAGATGCGTTTCGCTAACACCGTACCTCCATCACTTCATCAAGTAACGGATCAGTGTATTCATAACAATCTCTTATGATATAATGTTACATTATGTAAATATAAACGCTCATCAATTATATGATTAGTAAATCGAAAATATGTTTCTGAAGAAAGGTTGGTTGGGTAACAGGATCAAGTTTTCCCTTAAAGAATCAATTGTCTTCTTGCCAAGAATGTTTTGATTTTTGTTATAGAGCTGAACTTTGTACTGTATTATGAATTCAAGACTAGTTTTGGTGAAACTGCTCGAACTAAACCATGATGTCTATCACAATGACAGATTGAAAATATTTGATATTTTCATATAACTAGTAGCTGCAAGCAGACCAAGAAAATATTAATAAATAATAAAAGGTATATATACCTACTAAACACGCTTCAGGAAGTAATACCCTTTTTGTTCATAGTTATTTCATATTATGACAAGTTTTAAATTTTTTATCCCAATGAATTTCATTTATTCCAGATCCAGATCGACAAATGTCGGATTATATAGCGCAAGTATTCACGGAAAAAAGCGCTTCAATTACATATAAAGCGCCTGCATCATTATATAGTACTGGCACTGTCTATAGACAATGATGCTGGTTTCAGCAAATACTGCCAACGATATTCAATATTTTGAAAGGAAGTCTAACCGCTGCAATTTGTTGGACAAAGCAATTGATTGAAAACTGAATATCATTTCAAAATACAGCACTGTTTCATTTGTAGTGTTGATAAAAATATTTTAGAAGTACTTATCGTTAATACTCTGAGGTTACTTGAAATCTCGTTTTATAAAATGGAATATGAATATTGAAATAATGGACATATATCCTACCACTAATTTCTGCGTCCCAGAAAAGGGCGAAAAACATTTCATTGGTAGTATTACATTTCTCGTGTTGGGGACTTTTCCAAAACACCAGAAATGCTTGTTTCCTTGTCCATATTTTAAAATAATTCGATTCATAGACTGAGAATATTCAATATATTCTATCACATTTTGGGACAAGATGCTTCACTGGAAATTATATACTTTTATTTGTAATGAACGAAACATATATTATTTTCATCTGTTGCATAAAATTAGCAGTTTTGTCTTCCTTTCGAAGTCTACAGAAGCGTTTTTACGCTGGATTCGGTCAACAATGTGAAATCATAAATGAAGTGGTACATTTTTGTTTCCACTGAATTGATGTGATTATGTTATTATAGTAGGAATTGATGAATATGACAGATGACATTTTGACTAGATTCAACCACGTTTCAACTAAAGTGAAAAGAACGGTTTAGTGTTATTTTACTGGTTATATGAAAAGTATAACCCTTATTTCTAAAAGAGGGAACTATATTGAACAGATTTGGAAGATTTTCCAGTATTTTTCTTATTAATCTTCTTCTGCTCTTGCTAGGTCTTCGGATTCATTGTGTTCACTTTTTTAATTTTCAGCTGCATCACACAAACTTGGATTGAGTATTATAATGAATCAATGAGGTTACAATCACGAACCAAATCGCTCTAAAATGTAATTCATCATTCTTATCAACCTTTTCAGCTGGTGGAAATACATGGTTCGATGGATCAAATTGGTGGATATAAAAGCTCAGGTCTGGTCCACCACAAATTGTTGAGAAACTAAGGATCACCGCACCGAACTGGTGATATTTTATGTCATTGTCTAAGGATTTAGACAATGTCTGTGTATAACGTTTGTCTTGGATATTTAACCATCAGATGTCGCATCACACGGATATGTCACGAATGGGCACAGGACAATGTGCAAATAATTTATTTCCTCTATGGAATGAATTCATAGGAGAAGAAGAGTCGGTTACTCTCTTTAGTCTGGCAACACCGAAAAAACAGATTCCTTCATTTCTTTTCCATAATGGTGAGTGTTGATAAGTTTACTTTTCGGATTTTTAAACACCTAATATCTTAATCATCTGTATTTTTATTAATATTTGATAAAGTAAATATTCTAATGAAATAGTAGCAATTTCTGGTCACGTTTGTATATTCCGAAATTTTTGTCGAAAATAATTTATTTTTTCTAAGACTTTGGTAGAGGTTATGTTCAATAAAGTATTTCTTGTTCTTAGTCGACCCACAAAAAGAAGACAAGGAAACTAAGGGGACACGTAAGCCATGGACATGGACGTATTGGTAAGCTCAATCCTATTTTCTATATAGTCGAAAATTAGCGGCAACCAATTCCACATTCTTGATGTTATTAATTTGCATGTCTCATTTCAATAGGGAAAATTTTTGTGCTTGATTTGAAAGTATCTAAACAATATATAAATCAAAAATGAGCAATATAGGCCATCCCAAAACCCATCACTCGTTTCCGAATATGATGGAGTGTTTTTATCTAATTTTCAATGTGTTGGTTTTCAATCAACACACAATTCCATTTACATGATGATTTGTCGACAGGGCGGTATGAAATCAAATTAATGATTACATAGTTCGTCTACTGATTTCTCACATAAAAAACCTACGTTTTGTATACATGGGAGTTAATTAGCTGAATCCCTAATTGTTTCTTTCAGGTAAGCACCGCAAGCATCCCGGAGGTCGTGGTAATGCTGGTGGTATGCATCACCACAGGATAAACTTTGACAAGTACCATCCTGGATACTTTGGAAAGGTGAGCGATAAAAGTAACATGCTGTCTTATCATACTTAGAGGTTATTTTATGTAAAGGGGCTAGCATTGTCTATGGCTGATATGTTTCAAACATGAATACAGAAATTCTTTTAGTCAGATGTGCTTAAAAGTTGGAAATATTGAGAATCATTGAAAGCTCTTGTTAAAATTGAAAAGGTGTGCGTCGAGAGGTGTTTCTCTCGGCTGGAAGTCTGAGTATAGGTATGGGTGTACCGCAAGTATCTATCCTGGGCCTCATTCTGTTTATTTTGTATGTGAACAATATAGATTCTGCTATTACAGGAATTCATCACATGGCCTATGCTGATGACATTTCTATAGGCAAATGCCAAATTTTTTCAATGATCTCAAATTTTTTTCAATCCAGGAAAGTGATACTCAATTTTTTCCAACCACGACCTGACTACTGAGCATCTATTATGCTTGGGTTTGTGTAATCAAAATCAAATCAACTTCAGAACAAAAAATGAATTTTTGGTGTCGTTGGCACTTCAAGTTCATAGGATAAATGAAAATACTGATCATTTTATATTCAAAAGAGAGTAGATGTTTTGAATTAGATTTTGTGAAGTTTGTAGTTCTATGTGTTGTTTTTTAACTCTGTTTCCTTTTTCTATTGGCCATTACCAAACAATTTGTATGGTCTTTTTGAAAATAAAGTAATATGTAAAAGAAACCTATAGATATGTATTTTGGTTTTTCGTATTACACATATTACTACTGTGCACTTCCAGGTTATGAATTCTAGAATTGACAGCATATATGCAAGATGAATTTTTTATATGCTTTGTTTTCGAAAAAGTGAACAATATATTACGGAATTACAACAACTAAAATTTATAAAACAAAGTTATGCATATACACATACATACACACATATACACCTATACAAACATATACACATATACAAACATATACACATATACAGACATACGTACATATACACATATATAATTTTTATATAATAGCATGAATAGACATACTCTGGTATAAGACTATTCACAAATGTCATACAAATTTAGGACATTAAACTGAAAAATCGGTAAACAAAGAAATGAAATTGATTTTTCACAAAAAGATTATATTTTATTTATCCTGGTTTCTTTCCTGAAGTATAAATTCTTTTAATAGTTTATTGAATTTTACGATATTTTCACACTTTTTTATGTGATCAGGCAATTTATTGAAAGCAGAAAGAGAATAATGTTTAAATAGTGTTTTGCCCATTACAGAGCTTGCAGCATTGAGATGAAACAGATTATATTGCCTTGTACACAAGTTCATGAATTTCTGAATTTATTATTGACATGAGTTGACATTTAATTTTTTTATTGATCACTAAATAAGCAATTTTGAGTCTGTCCAAAGAAAATTTTTTGTTATTGAATACAGTTGGTTAGTTGGAATGTCATACGGAAGACGATACAGCACTTTCAATGTTTTCTTATAAACAATGGAAATTTTGTTGAAGGTATTTTTACAGCATGATCCCCATATATTTGATAAATATTTAATCAGGCTAAGAATATGAGAGTCCAAAAATTTTTTGCGATTTCTGGTTTCATTTTTTTAATAAGTGTCCATATTTTTTTTATGAATTCCTTGAATATTATCTCATTTCAGTGATGTCTGGATAGAATTGAGTTTGCTTTGAAAATGTCTTCATGTTTGTGAAAATGTTTTTCTTTAAGAACTTATCTCTTAGAAAACCAAACTGAAGCACAAAATGATATTAACTGGGACCTGAGAAAATTTTCCCTTGAGTACTTTGAATAATTTGAAACTTGATTCAACGATATGCAAATTTATGTTTTTTCTACTAAAACCCAATATATGTTTGAGGTATTCAAAAAAAAACACTTCATGTCTGAAGATGCTATTGCATAACATCCTCATACAGCACAAAGTGAGTGAGCATACTTGAAAACTGGCTGTAAATCAAATTTCCTAAAAGAACAATTTGTTCAGGCCAGTCTCAAGTATGCTCACTTACTTCGTGTAGTTTCCTTCTACACGAAGTGAGTGAGCATACTTTGGGCAAAATTCGAATATGTGGTTGGTTACTTCGTTCTCGGGCAGATGGGGCGATGACAAACTTCCTGTTGTTTGTTCGCTTCTGCCTAGTTCGATGACTGATACTCTGAAAGGAATTTGATTTTCAATTATCGGATATCATCATCTTTAGATTGATGATAGACACTGCCTTGCATTGACGAGTGCTCAAACAGCCCGAAACCGGTCAGCAAGTTTGTTCCAACAATTGAAAATCGATTCTATTCAGTTGTATCGTCAACAGCATATGCAAGAATAACTTCAGTGAAGTATTCTGCACTGACACCTGTCGTATATAATCCAACGTCCTCCTTGGTATCAGCCAGGAGAGTAATTGTTTTCTGATAGATGTCAGTCCAT